>PISW01010702.1:0-47321 GCA_004023785.1 Mungos mungo
TATATATATATATTTTTTCACAGTTGCTAGATGCCCATATCATTAAAACTGCAATCGGTGCAAACTTTCTTTCCATAAATCTCATAATCCATATTGCTAAATTTTCAGAGACAATAAGTTCTGTTTTTCTATGAATCTTTGAAGCGTATATTATCTTCCTTTATTCAGAGTCTGCTTTCATCTATTTTGTTATGCATGTAAAATAAGACAGACATAAAAGTTATTGATAAACTGGATTAATAAAACATGAACTTGGGTCCTTCAACTCCCTCATCTCGCTTGTCTTTTTATGGGAACACTGCTTATCATCATCATTATCATTATAGTGAAGTATTTGTAATCCAGTCAGAACAATATACAAACAGAAACATAACCATGAAGCAAAACACCATGTGGCTTCAACTGACCAAAAGTACCATTTGATAGTTTTTAAAAATATGCAAAGATGATTTAAAAAATTTTTTAACGTTTCTTTATTTTTGAGATAGAAAGAGAGACAAAGCATGAGCTGAAGAGAGACAGAGAGAGAGGGAAACACAGAATCCAAAGCAGGCTCCAGGCTTTGAGGTGTCAGCACAGAGCCTCATGCAGGGCTCAAACCCACAAACCATGAGGTCATGACTTAAGCCAAAGTTGGACGCTTAACCGACTGAGCCACATAGGTGCCCCCAAAATAATTTTTAGCAAAGCACCATCCCTTTAAAACTGACCATTTTATTGACAGGACAGTAGTACTCCCCTTATCTGCAGTTTTATATTCTTTGGTTTCAGTTATTCGTGGTCAACCACAGTCAGGAAGTAAATGATCTTCCTTCATGCGTATAGTCAGAAGGTCAAAAGCAGCCTAAGGCTGCATCACAGTGCCTACATCACCCTCCTCACATCTCAACACCTAAGCATTGTATTATCTCAAGAAGAATGAGTTACAATAAGGTATTTTGAGACAGAGAGACCACATTCATATAACTTTTATTACAGTATATTGTTAGAGTTGTTCTCTTTAATAATTAGTTATTACTGTTAATCTTTTCTGTGCCTAATTTATAAATTAAACTTTATCACAGGATTGCATGTATAGGAAAAAACATAGCATCTAGAGGGTCCAGTACTATCTGTGGTTTCAGGCATCCACTGAGAATCTTGGAGCATATATATGCCCTGTGAATGGGGGGGGGGCTACTGTGTAAGAAATGGGAATAAAATAGGTAAAATATCAGAATTTCTAAATTGTTTTCCTAAAACTGAATGGCAACTTCAGGTAATGGTATGAACCTCTTGATACTTGGTATAAACCGGGACAATGTAGTTTCAAAAAAGACAAAATAAAATCACTGAATTAAAGATCTGAAAGGGACATTCAACTCTGCAGTGCTGCCCCATAGTCTTGTAGGCAGGGAACCTCAGGATAAGGGATTTTAAGACTAGAATCGGAGCCTGCTGTCCTCAGTCCCAGCTATTTGATTAGATCAGGCTGCTTCTCTCCTTCCGTATTTTCTCCTCAAATGTTGTCAAGTGAACCATTTTGAAAGTTCTAGTGATGGTAATAAGAAAAGTCAAATTATCACAACTGATTTTATGGAGATTGATCCCTTTACTTAGAGTAACACCTGCTTCTTCAACATTTTTATTGTTCCGATACAGAGAATTGCACCTGTCAATTCGTAAGTTATCTGGTTTTGAGTCTAATTAAACAATGAGCAATGCTAAAATTCAACTCTAGGTAACAAACCAACAAGCAAACATAAAAACCCATGATGACCTCGTCTTTTAGTCAATACTGTCTAGGGATTGTATATAGCATCACAGTGGGCTAAGCAGGGGAATAGAGCCAAGTTACTTACTCTATCGAAGGAGCACACTGTGTAGCTGGACCCAGTAGAACAGAATTTCTATTACCTTTTCATTTGGTTAATATCTCCAGGGACAAGTGCCATGGGGCTGACAAGCAGTAATCAATAAAATTATTACTGCAGTTGACATTCTTAGTATAATCAATATTATCATAATTTTGTTCTACTTAAATTGTATAGATCTGCATCTGACTGAGGTGAGAAAAAAATGTTTGCAATTTGTAACGAAAGACTTCTTCACTTCCAGAAAAGATGTGAGAGCATTTTTCACTCTTCATCCATCAACATGAATGGCAACTTGGGTCATGAGTTAAAACTTTTTAAAAATTAATAATGATCCACATCTGCCTTAGAGCTACTGAAAAATAATAACCCCTAAAGAAATTTCCAATGTAAAATTTCCTTTTATGCTTATGGGGAAGAACAGATTTATTCTATATTTTCTAATTTTTTTTACTGTAAGTGGACACTTATAAGTGATGCAATCTATAGTCATGTGTTTTCTTCTTTAAAAACACATTTAGTATTTATTATTACTGAAGTTTTGCATTTGTGCCCCATATTATTACTATTTATAAAGTAAAGATAGTCTTAGACATTAAAAAACATTTTAAGTCTTTAATGATTGTCACATTCTCTGACAGATACATAAAGAGACTGTGGAATTCTTAATATCATGCAATTTATTCATACTTCTAAATAGTCATTAAAAATGAAAATATTCATTCTATAAATTGGCCAATATCTGAAATGAGGAAGAAAAATGGAATGCAATTGGTTTAGAATAGTATGGAAATTAAAGGCTAATTTTGGGTGTAATGCCACTCTGAAACCAGAAAGCCTGTTGCAACTCGGGTCAACCTTAAAATATTTCCTAGAATAGCAAGTCAGTTGCTCAGGTATGATATGCTTGGTCCTTGGTTTAATGTCAGTGAAGGTCATGTAACTCTTTTAAACAATATTAAGTGCCAGCTAGGTGCTAGGTTTGGTTTAGATACTAGGTCAGGTCAGAGAACAACTCCATCCAAAAATGTGTCATCCAAATATTACTTATGAATCTTAGCAAAGGCTCAACAAAATGGTTTTTATCATATAAAATGAGTTTCTTGAGTCCCAAGGGTCAAGGTATGGACACATTTGCATATAGCTTTAGGTATTAGCAACTAACTCTCTGGGCTGAGGTGAGGGACTGAATACAGACAGGCCTATTTTCTGCAAAGAATGTTTCCTTACTTGGCTTTGTTTAAAATTATGCCATACATGTAGAAAATTTCTTAAATGTTTCAAGTTAGACAAGTCCTTTGAAAATTTAGGATGATTTTAGGAGTTTTAACAACATTATCAATATCTAGAAAGCTCTAGTTGATGTCTTAGGAAAGACAAGTTAGTAATTGCCTAAACACAAAGAATGGACACAGACTAAGCAAAGAGGAGACAAAGGCAAATGCATTACATTGACTATGAAGATCTAGATAGAAAGATGCTGTGTTCATCTGAATATAGAAGTTAGAGCCCAAACCATTTTTCCCATTTCTCACTTATACCTGGATGCAGTAATGAATCATGGAGGAAGGAAGTTGAGTGATGCTTGAAGTGAGATTTGAAAAAGATGTAAGATACATGGATAAATAATAAAGGGCAGAGAAAGTGGGGGGGTGATGTAGGGAGGCAAATACAATCTGCATATGTGGTAGCAGTGAGACTAGAATGTATTCTGGAGAAAGGGTCCAGGACATAAAAAAAAAAGAAAGTCCTGTGGGAAGGCATCACTCAAGATGGATTATTGATCACTGTGTTGGTCTTTCTGCTGTGTTTTTAAACCCAAACAAGTATGCTGGCATATAAAACCAAAATTAATCTATTAACTAGACCTGCCCAAAGTTTTAAAACTCTAGACATCAGGTGAGCTTTTGTGATTATTGTTTTCTTATATACATGGTGGTGAACACAACCTTTCTTAATATGTTCTTTCATACTCTAAAGAAAGGTGCTTCATTTGCTTCTCAGGATGCAAAATATGTGTGACTTTTGAAGAAACTGACCAATGTAAGAGTCTTGATATTATTATTTTTTCCCATTTTTGTAAAACCAATTACAACAACCCTCTGATGGGAAGATATTTAATTAGAAATTCAACAATATTTAATGTAGATGATGTTAAGTGACTGGCAATCAAGTATTCTATTTAGGGTGTGGCATGCCCATACTTTGAAGAAACAGCGATTCATTCTAAGAAAATTATAGCAGCAAGCTCAGAAAGAATCTAAGTACATAGCCAAGCAGGTTCAGATCTTCTTATGAGTGTGGTCAGGGGATCATAGAGTAATACGTTGTCTCAGGCATATATAATTCATGGAATGTCACCAAAGGAGGGGCACATGTTGCGTCATGTTCTCTGACCAGAGTATATAAGCCTCCTTGTAAAGATGTCGACATTCACACTCAGGATCTTGCCTTGAACGCCAAACCAACCCATCACCATCTCTCCATGAGCTACTACTACGGCAACTACAATGGAGGCCTGGGCAACTGCTGTGGAGGCTTCCGTGGCCTGGGCTACGGCTGTGGCTGGGGATGTGGCAGCTTCCGGAGACCGGGCTGTGGCTGGGGCTGGGGGGGCCTCAGATACGGCTGCTGCCGCCCACTGTGCTATGGGGGATATGGGTTCTCTGGCTTCTACTAAAAATATTGTTGAAATTGGAAGCAAGTGGAAAGCCTCCAAATGTATTTGGTCTTATTTTTGTGCTTTGATTTCCAAACCATCTCTTCTGTATTCTCCAGGACCAAGTGATAGCCATTTGTCAATGGTCAAATTGCTTCTATAAATATTTGGTGTCTTTTTACCCCCAGAACCCCTCATCTTAAATGTATATTCAATATATAAAACTGCCTTTGTTTAATCTCCTCATGTTGGTTTATTTTTCTAGTCACGATTACTGTGATGTTATCTTTCTAGAAGATCTAGAAGTTTCTTGAAGAAACTTTGTATTTTGCTTGTGTTTAATAAAATGATTACTCAAAATGTAAATACTTTGGTTTTGTTTGATGTTCTAATTTTATTATTTTAACATCTTCTTTTGCAACTCAGATAAAAATTTTACTTGTGAAGCAGTAGGCTCTGTGGTTATTAATATAGTATGATGCAAAAATGTCTCGTTCGCCATCTTATAGGAGCTTGAGAACACATAGGGAGTAATACTAATAGTTAATAAAAATAACTTGCCTTGTATCTTCTCTTAGTATATATCAGTCCTCTCAAGTGTCCTTCAAGTGTTCCTGGAACTACTAAGGATTGTGTCGTTTTCATATTTACAAACAAGTGCATTCTACAGTGTGGCATTGCTACTAGCTAAAAATTTTCTTTCTTTTTCTTTTTTTGTAAAGGCTTTTATTAGTCTCACCACATAATCAAGAGGAAGGTACTCAGATTTCCTTCATAGCCTCTGCTCCCACACCCACACAGGATCTCCCAGTATCGATATGCCCTACCATGGTGGTACTTTGGTTATAATGGATAAACCCACATTGACATCACCCAGCTCATAGTGTAATGTTCATTCTTGGTATATTACATTCTGTGAGTTTGGAAAAATATACAATGACATGAATCCACCATTATAAATAATATCATACTATACTAGGTGTGCTCCTTAATCCCTAAATATCTTCTATGGTCCTCCTTTCCATCCCTTCCCTTGTTCAATATCTTCTTGATATCACTGGTCTGGCCAGACATGCCTTTGCTTTCTTACAAACGTTGCCTTCAATCAGTGGAGGAGATTGGAAAGTGTCACTCATTTTCCAAAAAGGAGTTATACTCCAATAGTTGGCATCTGCTGAGGGCTCTTGTCTCTTCTAGGGCTGATCCACCTAGTATTGCCACGGTGCATTGGAACTCAGAGGCACAGTGTTCTACAGAAAATAAGGATATATGGGGAGTTCTTTACTGTTTTCTTTTTACACTCTATTACTAGTCTCTTAATATTCTATAGACCTTCTCATGAATGAACAATGGTACACAACTTAGTCACACAACTGGATGCCTTGCTGGCTAGATTGTCTCATGGCTGGCAACTCTGGGTGCATTGCTCAGTCAAGGCCAAAGAGCCTGGCTCTTTCTTTCTTTGTGTTGTCTTCCCTCCCAGAAAATTCCTTAATTACTCATAAGGAACTTTCTTTAGGCTTCACCCACCAGTTCACCCTTTGGAATAAGCCTCTTGGAACATCAACAGTGAACACAGAATGAATTCTCTTATAGAAAGTTTCTGAGACAACTTTTAAGTGGCCAGAATAGCCTGTTTCACCAGTTTGTCTGACATGACCAGACATGTCTGAATCCACTCAAATTCATACTTGGACCCCTACGACTTCTGTCTTGAGAAATTCTTTTTATCTTTCTATAAACTAAAAGGAAATACATTACTGTGAGAACAATTTCCCACAGAAGAAACTGTTACCTTTTTACCTACACTGCAGTTTAGATTTTAAGTAAGAAAACCAAACAAGGGAAATAAGAGGGGAAAAAAAGTGAAAGAGAAGAATCCATGGGTCAGGGTCCACTGACATTCATAGAATTTGCCTTATATATTTTGGTAAGGATGATATAAGAACCAGAATGAATGTCTTTCCAAGTGCTATTAAACTAGAAGGTGTCAATTCTAAGGATCTCCAGCAAATTCCTTCTGCATGCATTCAATCTTGCTAGTGATGCATAAAGCTTAGTAAGCTCATAGATAAAGCTTAGTGTGTTCTAAATCCCTGGGATAAAATAGAAGGATTCTTCAGGTAATTAGTTTATGCACGAACAAAAAAGTAAAGTGGAATGATCCCTATAGATTAATAATAATGATAACTGTGGTTATTCTCCTATGTGATTTACAACTTGGATTTTCCATTTTCCATTGTCTATACTGTAACAATACGCACACTAGTTTGTACGTTTACATGCACTCTATAAGGGGTGTAAGTATATATAAAATCTGGCCTGATAAACATATATAAAAAATTATAGGTCTTTTAAAGAGCCATTACTTGGAATACAGAATATGCGATTGCTCTACATAATTGCTTCTGGACAGATAGTACACTGTACTATGTATGACCTTGTATACCATGCATATTAGATTTAAATGTTGCCCTTATTTGAAGGTCTTTTTGGTTTTTGATCTGAACTGTCCAGATGCTATTAAATTTGATTTGTGGCCAAACGTAATTAGTGATTCTCCTGAATGTCATGGCTTTTAGAAGCATATTGCAAAAGCTATGTTGATGTTCTTAGTTAAATTGTTAGAGACTTGGAAGCTGGGAACATGAAACACATTTCTAAATTGCAGTCAGTAAATAGTTCTGGTGGGAGAAACTTTGTTTATATCTCTTATATCAATAAGATGTTAGAACACACATTCTTCTGAACGTAAGTAGGGCTAAAATATCGTAATTAAAGGTAAAAGTCTTTATTTTGAAGAAGACATAATAGTATTAAGGCTACCCTTTGTGTGCTAGTGAATAAAGATCACATAATTTAAGATGAAGTATTAATGTTATAGGATAGAATTAGAGGGAGAATGATTTCTTGAAACATGGATGCAATAAGTAAAATTTCTTACCTACAAGGACAACTGGGAGGTTCAGTTGCTTAAGTGTCTGACTCTTAGTTTCAGGTCAGGTCATGATCTCATGATTTGTGAGTTTGAGCCCCACATCCAGCTCTGCACTGATGGTGCAAAGCCTGCTTGGGATTCTCTCTCTGTCCCTCCCCATCTCTCTCTCTCTCTCTCTCTCTCTCTCTCTCTCTCTCTCTCTCAAAAATAAATAAAAACTTAAAAACACTTCCTACCCTCACTGAAAAACTTTTTGGAACATAATAATCATACTCACATCTCATAGCTTCAAATTTATCATAGTCAATCTAATGATTAAAAATCTGTATAAAATTTCTATAATCAATAAGAAATTCTATATTAATATGAAAGGACAGTTTAGTAAATATTTATCATTTTTGTGAATAGAATAAAAATTCAGTATACCTGATCAGTCTTCTAAGTCTGAATAAAACCTACTTTAAAAATATATAATTGCTGATCTACAAAATGTGGACTAAGGTGAAGCTATGGATATAACTATGGCTTTAGCTATGAATTTGGAGATTCCAAGGCTTAATATGGATATATAGTAGGTTATATGTCTACCAAGCACCTTACTATGGCCTATGGGAACCTTCTGAATTTTATTGTCCAGTTGGTTGGTAGTGTCACCATGATCCAGACAAATACTCAATCAGAATTTGTGGAGGCTTCCCATGTCTCTTCTTTCATCTCTGTACCTTATTGGTAGCTTTTGTGCTACCTCCTTAATATACATATTTTATTTTACTTGTTTTATAAAGTCCATAGTCATCATTTGTCCCTTGGACCATGGCCATACTTTCTCATCTATGGGTTCCCAAGGCTCAAAGCCTCCCTTCACCCTTGACTCCTTCTGTTAAAAGCCCTTCATTTAAAATGGCTCCTTATTGTTTCTTGGGATGACACATAGTGCTATTATGAAGAAAACAACGCAGCTATCAATGTTCTGGAATGGAAAGAAATCTAAGACAATTCAGTCAAAAATCAATTTTCAAAAGAACATGGACCGTAGAACCAGACATGTTTACTGCTCAGTAAACATTGAATTAATATGTGTCATTATCTAAATAATCCATAATTCGTCTTAACTATTTGCTTTATCCTAGCTCCTCAGATGGCATGCTCCTCACTTTTCATCATGAGCTCCTTCTCATCTTCAAAACTCAACCTAATTATTGTGGAATGTCTCCCCTTATTGCACAAGACAGCTGGTAGCATCACTGAGGATAGTGTCATGTCACTTCCCAACTACCCTACTGGACTCTTATTCCTTATATATACTCTTTCCTCACAACACTTATCACCAATAACTGTTATATTTTTGCCTGTTTGCTCATATTATGTGTCTTCCCCAGGGAATGTAAAATCCATATGGGCAGGGACTTATTTATTCTGTCTTACTCACCACTGAATCCTCAGTGCCTAGAGCAATGCCTGATCCGTAGAAAGTATTTCATGAAATATATACTGAATGTATCTACAATAGTACCAACCTGTTAATTATTTATATACCAAATTATCCATTACATGAGAAGTTCTTTTATCATAATAATATTATTTTACTGGTAAAAATGAAAAACACAAGCTTTTATTTTTATTTTAAACCTCATGCTTTATTCATTGTTTCCTTAGATATACATTAACCATTTACAATATGCTAAGCACTCTGCTTGGTTCAAAGGCATAAGTCAATGTCAATGTAACTAAATAATAACTTATATTTATTGTGTACTTACTTTGTCTAACATTATCACATCGAAAAGGCAAAATTTAAGAGATAGGTTTTGTAATTCCATTGTAATTGGTGAGAAAATTGTAGTTCAGAGAGCTTAAATCACTTATTCTAAATCATATAATAGTGAGTTATGGGTTAAGAACCAATGATAAGTTACAAAATAGAGGGTTCTCAACCTAAGCGTGAGTTGGTGTGCCTGAGCACATGTAATAAAGGTGGCTATAAGAATGCTACTTTCATGCCTGTACAATATTGCTGCCTAGCAACCACAGACCTCGATGCTATAAAACAATAAGTTCGATGCCCATTGTCTGAGAGCCGGGTTCACTAACATGACTGAGGATTGGCTGACTGTAGGTGTAACAAGGTGACTTGGCTCTGATCCACATGTTTCTTTTTCTTTTTTCTTTTTTTAAAAGTTTATTTATTTTTGAGAGAGAGAGAGAGACAGAGACAGAGACAGAGACTGTGATCCGGGGAGGGGTAGAGTTAGAAGAGGAGAGAGAAGCCCACAGAGCCCAATGTGGGCTGTAACTTACAAACTGTGAGATCATGACCTGAGCCGAAACCAAGAATTGGACGCTTATCCAGCTGAGCCACCTAGGCACCCCTCTCCATGCTCCACATGTTTCTTATAGTCCAATAGTCTAGAACAGGTGTGTTGTCATGGAGACAACAAGGGTATAACAGCAAACTAGACACCTGCAAGGATCTTGGACACCCATAACGAGAACTGACACACCATTAATTATTTCTCATGTTATTGATCAAAGCATGTTACATGGCTAGTCCAGGAAACAGAATGAGAAAACACCACAAAGTCATAAGGCAGAGTACATGAGAGAGGGGCAAAGCTTTGCATTCTATCATAGACCCCACTGTCTACTCTCTCCTTTGAGAATTGTTTTTTCTTAGGTGATGTTATCCATCCAAATCAATCCATGGTCTCTCCCCTGCAAGCTGATGACTCTCAAATCTATATCTTCATTTTATAGGCATTCCAGATAAAATATAGGACAGCCTGTGAAATTAAAATTCAGACAAAAATGTGTTTTTGAAAATAAGAATGTGCAAAGTATCACGTGGAACATATTTGTAGTAAAAAAGACATCATTTGTCTGAAATAAAAATGTAACTGGCACTTTACATTTTCATTTGCATGATATAATATCCCTCCCAATCTGGCATCTCTTCTGATATTATTCTGCTTGAAGGATGTTTCCAAATGTGTGTCTATATTGGCAACTGAACCTCAACATGTTCTGGCCAATAAATTATTCTCTCACATACTACCCTTTCTGCCCCTAGACCCGCCATTCCAGTATTTCTATCCACCTTGTACTCCAAGACTGAAAAATAAGTAATAAAAATAATTCTTAATTTCTCTCCTATTTTCATTCAATCGTTGTTAATTCTTTGTAACTCTGCCACTTAGGTCTTACTCTAAGAGGCCCCATCCTCCTCATCTCCAGCTCTACTCTCCTATTTCAAGTCTTTCCATGTTTTCATCACAATATTCTCCCTTAAGCATTGTCCTAACTCATCGTTTACCCCATTAACACCTTAAGGTCCCATTCTTCCTCATGGTCATCTTATTGGTTAGAAATACAAAGTCTGAAGTCTGATTGCTTGGTTTGCAAATCAACATTGATTAATTCCAAGATTTTGGCCAACTGATTTTACTTCATTAAGTCTCACTTTTGTTATTTGCATATTGAAGATTATTTCATTGTGTCTTCTATAATGTGCAGAAGATTATATGAACTAAGGTTGGTCAAGCATAAAGGAATAGCCAGACACAGACTAAACAATAGATATTGTCTATAACTATTATTATTACCTTAATACTTTTATCTCATTATAATACCTTTTCTTTTAGGTATTTCATTCAATAGAAACAACCGTAGTCTTATAAGGACTAGATATAAAAAAATAAGCTTACATCATGGTCCAGAAAAAGAAAAAAAAGAGTCTATCCTCAACTATATTCTTTTCACACATTTTCTTATTTCCACAACAAATTTTATTATACAATGTGATGTTTGATTATCTTTTCCCCCCTTTCAGTAGTGAGCCTATTTATTGAAATCTGGATTTACTCACCTTCACCGACTCTACACTGAAATTCATTATAGGCTCATATAATGAAAGTCTTACTTTCTTATTTCACTCCTGTATGTAATACTACATGGCTATTAAGCTCGATATGATCCTGTTGAAAGTTGAGTTTCTTTCATGTTATATTTGTATGTTGAAATGACAAGAGAAATAATTTGCTAAAAAAGAATTAAACATTCCATATGGAACACCAGATTGCTTCAGGGCAGATAGTAAATGCACAAGGCAAGTACAATAAATTATTAGAACTCCCTTCTCAATAGTCATTTGTACCATTGAATAGGCCAAAGCCATGTTCTATCCATCAGTCTACCCCAAGGTTCTGTTCAGAGATCTGAGGATAGCACTATTTAATTAGCAAGAAAGTAGTTAAAGAAAAGATACTAAGCCAGTATCATCGTCTTCAGTGTGCTTTTCTTCCTGAAGTAAAGACTGTGAAGAGAATGACGATTTATCTGACATTGTTCTTCACTGAAAGAGATGGAAATCATCTCATTAGAAAAAAAAGAAACTTATTGAGAATGTGTGTAACTCAAAGAACCTGTTGGCACACTAGGAGATGAGGTTGATAAGCTGTACAGGACCCAGGGATGGAAAGACTGCTGGAATAGCAACCAAGCCAACACTGTAGCAATGGTTTTGTTATGATACCATTTTTATCCATTATGGCCATAGTTGCTTTTAGCCACTACTGAACACCACAACTCTGGATGAATTCTAAATTATTCTTTTGTCTTTGCATCCCATTGTAAACATCGGAGACCAAGTGATATCCTAATTCTTAATTCATGCATCCATGACATCTCTACTAGGAATAATAAAAAGAATTGTCTAGACTTCCTTGGATCTGTATTGGGAATTACAATACTTCCTTATTCCAGAAAAAAAGTTTAAGTATTGAGTAGCACCCCTCCCCAAAAAAGTAATGTCAATGACACACAGCTAAAATGAATCTGCATGGTTTCTTTCATACTAGATTAAGCCAAGAAAATAAGTACTTGGTCCTATTAGCTAAATGATATTGTAAGCTATATGTAATCCCTCAGTCATGCCTCCTGTTATGGTTTGTAATCTGTGTCAGTTTGACTGAGCTATGGTATCAGTGATTTATCAAACATTAATCTAGGTGTTACTGTGTGCTGTGTCGTCTCAGGCTACCAATAATAAAGGTTGTGACTAGATTAGACTTTGCAGTTTTTATTAAGATGGCTTCAGAAATAATCTTGTAAGGTTGCTTCAGCAATCATGAAAACTAAAGGTATATGGGGTGCCTGGGTGGCTCAGTCAGTTAAGCGGCCGATTTTAGCTCAGGTCATGATCTCACAGTTCATGGGTTCCGAGCCCTGCGTCTGGTTCTGTGCTGATGATTTGCTCAAAGCCTGGAGCCTGCATCTGATTCTGTGTCTCCCTCTCTCTCTGACCATCCCCTGCTCACCCTCTATGTCTCTCTCTTTCAAAAGTAAATAAACATTAAAAATGTTTTAAAATAATGGTTTATTACCTATAAGACCTAGAAATTACACAACATACCTCAGACCACATAGCAAGGTCACGTAGGTAGAGAGAGGGAAAGAGACAGTGCATGGGCCTGGGTTTTTTTTTTATTGGGGTCAAGGGTGGGAGCCTCGAGTTTTACAGGTTGCTGTTGGTAAACTTAAAACATAAGAGAGAGAATATAAAGCTAGGGAGAAAAAATATGGCCAAAATGGTCAGTTATTGAAGTCAACTAAGATCTCGAAGACTAAGAAGTCTCAGTGTGGGAAGGTGGCCTGGTTCTTTATCTGGTGTGTGGCTGGCAATGTGTTTATTCAGGATAACCATCTTTGAAGCAGATGCCTCTTTGAAGTGTGGCAATCAAAGCTTAAATCAGGTAGTTGCATTAGGAAAAGAAAACAACAACAACAAACAACTGTAAGGCTTTACACTACACTGTGATAGTATTTTAAATATGTGGTTAGCATCTCTAATCAGTTGACTTTAAGTAAAGTAACCTGCATAAGCAGGTGAATCTAATCCAATCAGTTAAAGTTCTTAGAAAAAAAAATGAGGTTTCCCAAAGGAGGAATTCTGTCTCAAGACAGCAGTCTCAACTCCTGGATGAATTTCCAGACTGCAAGCCATTCTTTCCGCTTTCTGATTTGCCACCCCTACAATCATGTAAACCAGTTCTTTAAAATAAATCTCATCTAATTATATGACATCACACACTCACACACACATACTTATATATATTTGTATATACATCTTATACTACAGTATATATAGTATAGAGTAGTAGTACATACTATATACAAGAATAGATATATATACTAAAATAGTACATACACACACACACACACACGCACACACGTGTGCACACACACACAATATTGCTTCATTTTATCTGGAGACTTTGATATACCTTCCAAACCATTCCTCCAGTTTTCTATCATTGATGGAAACTCCCCTAAATCAAATCAAACTGCCACTTAGCACTTAAGGTTATGACATATGGTCATGATTAGAACTGTAAATTCAGTGGTGCCTGAGTGGCTTAATCATTTAAATACTTGCCTCTTGATTCCAGCATGGGTCATGATTTCACAGTTCTTGGGAATGAGGCCTGCTTTGGGCTCTGGGCTGACAGCATGCAGCCTGCTTGAAATTCTTTCTCTCTCTCTCTGTCTCTGCCCCTCCCCTGCTCCTGCATGCACACACACTCTTTCTCTCTCAAAATAAATAAACTTAAATAAAAAGAACTGTAAATTCATTTCCTTGGGGTTGAGAGGAAGATAGACTGTACATTGCTCTCAACCTGTCCCTGGGACACTACACACAGAACTGTGGGAGGCAAAGCAAAGAAGAGAAGGAGAAAATGAAGAGACAAATTTGTAGCAAGAGATCTCACGTCAAGAGGACAGGATCACATGAAATGATACAGTGAGAGACCTGGAACCCAGGGGCAAAGACCTGGTGAATGAGCTCTAAGAATAGATCTGACAAAGGTAAGGGGCAGATACCAAAAAGAAATGGTAAGGAGCCAGCAAAGATCAATTACCTCTACAAAAATGATAACCCAATGATCTAAATGTCTTGTAGATAACACCATCAAGTGTCTCTCTTGCTCCTTTTCTGGACAGGTCTCTAAATCAGTAGTATAGGCTAATAGAAAACACGTAGGCTCTTGGGTCCAAGACTTACCAGTTTATATCCAACCTATGTGCTGAAGAGCTGTGATGCTTTTTGGCATGTTATTACTTAAATTCTGTATAGCATCTGTGAATTGAAATCAATAACAATTTCTACATCCCAGAATGATTGCATTAAATGAATTAACACATTGAAAGTCCCTGGCACAAGATAGGTATGAATAAACACATAATATTCTTACCATTATTATTACCCAGTGGACAGAAGTTTCTGTCTCAGGTACTCAGCTGAAGTCATTAACCCTTCAATAGATGCTTGTTTTAAAGAATGGTGGACAGATCATGACGTTTACATAAAATATGTTCTTACAGAGAGTGTTGAAAGCAGTCATATATAATTAGTGAACCAAAATAATCTTTTGAAACACAGTTGGCGTATTACCTCATGTCACGGAGTGAGTTTATGGGAATCTAAACCAAGGTAGGATACAAGCTAAGGCTTTGAGGATGGAAAAATTACCTCTAATAAGCACAACTTAAAGGAAACCTAAATTAAAACATATTAACATGCAGGAGGCCTTTCCTTGCTGGAATCAAGAGAATATTAAAGGGTTTTGGGGGTTTAGATGCCATTTGAACTGTGAAGGCTACAGGCTTTCCCAGCTTCCCTTCTGAGGATTTGTAATGTCCGTGTGCAGAGAGTGACGTTTAAGCTCAAGTAACTCAGCTTTTACTACCCAACTGAATTCATTCCTGTAATAGAGAGTAAACTGTGTTCAATGACAATCCAGAAATTTTGCAGTGGGTATTGTGACCTCATAGTTTTGGTCGCCACTCTCATTTTGATGATAGAAATGAAGACTTTGGAAGACAGAGTAAAAATAATATTCTGGCATCTGTATGGTCACGCTGGGGATATGTTCTCAGTAATCAATTCAACACTCGTGAACCAGATGCTACCATTCTGTATTCACTGGGTTAAATTGATCTTTGTCTCCTCACTGGGACCTCTTTTGATCATTTGTAGACCAGGATCTTCCTAGCATGACATTATAAAAAACCAAGTCTATACCAGTTAAAACAGACCAGCCTAAGAGAACAATCAAATAAGGTTTTACAACATGTAGAACGTTACTATTATTTATTTTTCTTTAATATTTTTGCTGCGTTAAATATTTGGTCTCTGGGAGAAAACATGGCCTGTATGACAAAATACATATAAGATATAGCACCCTAATCTCAAAGAAAATTTAATAAGGAAGAACATTAGGCATTGCATACAACCTACTTGACCCATTTTATTGTACCGATTCTTCAATTTAGAAAGGTGGCTTTACACACAGCTCATTTGACTTTGTGGTTGCATTTGTGCAGTAACTTTGTAACGTTTGCTAACATTGACCCCAGATACCCAGTTTTTATCTTTCACATGACTGTGTGAGGTATTATTTTTGACTTTGTATTTTTAATATGAATCTACTTATTATTGTCATTAAAAAACAGTGATTACAGTGATTTCTGAGTATCATGTTTCTTCGGTGTTGATTGGGTCTTCTAAATGAGCAATGATTTCTTATTTTTAGAGATAATATATCTAGATAATATATCTAGACATCTGATTAAAATGAGTAGGTAGAAACAAGTGTTTTTCAAAGTCAATTTAAATGATGTAGCTGATATAATAACTTTTAACTCTTAAGAGAAACACATCCCTTCTTTCCACTTAGAAACAGCAATAAATAGTCTATGGTAACATTAAGTGTGTCTTTACCTCTGGAGTTAGATTTTTTAGCTTTTATGCCAAAGAATGGCATAATACATGCAACATACATTGTTTACGCATCATGCTCACACCTGTATACTACTTCCTCAGCTCACTCAACTCACTCTCCACATCTCTAAATACATGTGTTGTACTACTTTCATGACCAAAGTATTTTGAGATTCTGTGATTCTTGTTTTTACTATTGCTACTGAGCAAAGGTTCTTTTGAATACTAAAATTTTTATTAGAAAGTAAAGACATATATATATATATAATTTGGTTCAAGACAAATGGCTAAGAATTCTTACTACTACCACATAATATATATGCTTTAGCCTCTTGTTATTTTATCATAACAGACTTCCCAGGAATGTTGATTGTCTGTCTCAACTGATTGTCTGATTATCTGTTAGGTAGCCTTTGAGGTCTTAAGAAAAATGCTACAACTTTCAAGACAAGTATGTTTCCAACTCTACCTAAAGTTTTGACAAAGCTGTAAAAAAATAACTACTCTTCAGTGTTGAGTGGAGAATCTAGTGAGTATTTAAATTCATGACTTGAAATAACTTGGGTTAACTGATTTTTATTTTTAAGACATTTTCTTTCGCTTCATAAATTGATGTTTATTGCTAAAAATAAAACAAGTGAACATATGCACGTTGATTAGTTTGGAGTTATAGGGCTCAGCACTTAATCTGGCTGGCTTCAACTTTAATCACCTGAGATCAATTTACTTGGATTTAATAAGAAACCCACCATTTAAAGTAAATAATTTGCAACAAAATGGATGAACCTAAAGTCATTAAGCTAAGTGAAATAAGCCAGACCCAGAAAGATAAATGCTATGAAAGAAAGAAAGAAAGAAAGAAAGAAAGAAAGAAAGAAAGAAAGAAAGAAAGAAAGAAAGAAAGAAAGAAAGAGATAGAGAGAAAGAAAGAAAGATGTGATATGATCTCACTTATATGTGGAATCTAAAAACATCAAAATTATAGTAAAACAGGATAAAAGGGTGGTTACCAGGGGCTGGGAGTGGGGAAAATGGGGGGATGTTGGTCAAAAAGTACAAACTTTCCGTTACAAAATGAAAGTTCTAGAGATTTAATGTACACATGTTGGTCATGGTTAATAGTAAGATATTGATTGTATACTTAAAAGTTGCTAAGAGAGTAAATCTCAAGTGTTCTCACCATAAAAAAAGAAAGTAACTGTGTGAGGTGAGGTGATGGATGTGTTTGTTAGCTTAGTCATGGTATTCATTTCACAATGTATGAATACATTAAACATCATGATGTACACCTTAAACATATGCAATATTTATTTGTTCATTACACCTCAATAAAGCTAGAAAAAAATCCACCATTTAAACATACAATTCTACACTAGACATTTCATCCTCATCATATATGTAGAGAGGGAAGGGGAAGCCAGAAGGCCCCCTTGCTTATAAAACTCACCAGATTTTAAGCCCTTCAGCGCAAAGCAAGAGCTGTCAAAAGGCTTTTGGGCTCACCTACTTTCTTTTATAAGTCTGATTCTTCTCTTCATTATACCTTCTTAATATCACTTTATCTTATCATCTTGGTCCAAATTTCCTATTTCCCCCCTAATCACTTCTATTAAGCATTTTCTTTACTGAAACAGACAAAAAAGAATTATTTTCCAACATATTTGCCTCCTTAAATTCTTCCTACAGTATATCTCTAAATTAAAGCAATATAAAAATACACAGAATCAACTAATAGAAACTACAAGTATCAAAAATAACTGCCATAATATCAATTATGAGTCTGCATTTGAATGCATACATATGTATGATTATATTTGATTTTGAACTACCTACATGTGAGGACCATCCCTTGCAGACTACTTACTTGGGAAATTTGTACTAATCTTTGCCTGAATCAGTATTAGGACTATTTTGGATGGCTGAAAGTTTTTTTGAGATTCTAAGGTAAGAGCAGTAAAAAAAATAAAGTACTTTTTATACGAGTTGATAAGGTGCTAAAGTCGATTGTTTCGGCTTGAGTGTTCATTAGCTAGTGTCACTGAAATTATGAAGACATAATTTTAGATACAGTCTCTTCTGTGTCTTTTTTTTAAAGCTTCTTAAGGAAGGGAATTGAGTCTTCAGAAATCAAGATGAGAAGTGCAGAGAAAATAGAAATGCTTTTAGTCTTGTTATACAAAGGTTGGGAAATGTTATCATAGTTGGAAAAAGTGTGTTAGTTTCTCATATATACTTGATTGCTCCACAGGAATTAATCACAACATTTATCTTCCATCTAGTGATTAAAAACCAGCTTCTGTTAAGTTTTAATAAATTCCTGTTTATACAAGTAAGGCTCTTCTGAAACTGCTAGGTACCATGACTGGCACTTGAAAATTTGTGTACATTTCTAGACCTAAGAAGAATGTCATATATCTCTGTCTGTCTTTACTTGGTGTACTTCTTCCCTGTTTTGTTACTTCTTTCATTTTCTTTTTTTCAAAACTTACTCTACTGAGGTATGATAGACATACAGAAAGCTGTATATATTTGATACATACAACTTGATAAGTTTGGAGATAGCATATCCATGAAACCATCACCACAATCTATGCCATAAACATATCCATAGCTCCAAAAGCTTCTTCCCATCCTCTTGATGATGATAATGATGATGACAATGATGATGATGATGGTCATGAAAACACTTAGTGTAGGATCTATCTCGTTAGCAAGTTTTTAAGTGGGACAGTACAGCGTTGTTATCTATAGGCATTATGGCATACAGTAGATCTCAGGGATGATCAAATCAGAAAGCCCAAACTTCGAACCCTTTGACTAATACCTCTTCATTTCCCCCTATCCACAATCCCTGGCAATGACCATTCTATCTTTGTGTCTATGATATTTGCTGTGCTAGAGTCTTCACATAAGTGTATCAAGTAGTATTTGTCCTTCTGTATCTGGTTTATTTCACTTAGCATAATGTCCTCCAGGTTCATTCATGCTGTCATAAGTGGCAGTATTTCCTTCCTCTCTAAGGCTGAATACTATTCCATTGCCTGTGTGTAGCACATTATAAACCCATTTGTCTGCTGATGAACATGTAGTTTGCCTGTATGTCTTGGCTATTGTGAATAATGCTCAGTGAACATGGGAGTGCAAATATTACTTCTATTTCTAATGAAATGTATTCAAGTTTGTATGAGTGGTGTTAGAAAGCACTTATTAAGAAAATTAGTAAGGAGAAAAGTGTGGTTTCAGAGAAGAGGAATGAGATTAGCTAACATTAAGGATACTAAGAACCTCAGAATTTGTAAGCATAATAATAGATATATAATATACCAAAATAGCATAGCCATCACTTATTCATTACCTAATTTAAACCAGGAACTTTGAATACCTTACATAAACTCTGGAAACATTATAATCCCCAAGTGCAAGGATAAAGAAATTGAATCAGAGAGTTTAAGTGACTTACTCAAGACCACACAGCTATTATATGATAAAGCTAGGATTTGACTTTGGATCCAAAACCCATGTTTGTTCTTTTTACTACACCCTGCTATCATCAGAGAGCACACATGGGTAGTAATATTGAAATCAACTTTCACTGTGGACAACTATGAGAGATGGTAGATTGACTTTGTAGTCATCATTGGTCAATCGATATTGATCATAAATTGGCAAAAGTAGTAGAGTTTTAGAAACCAGAATAAAAATAAACAGAAACAATGGGTCTTGCTTAAGATTACAAGTTTTTGATTGGAGTTAATCTAGGTAAATCAAAGAGACTGTAGCTGAAGCCAACTATAAAGTTGTCTCCTTAGCATTATGTTTTATCATCTCAAACTTTAGATAAATTGAAATAGATATAAGTAATACTTTTTATAGTGCTGTTGAACAAACCTAAACGGAGAATGGACAGAAAGATCACTTTATTAGAAGAAATTCTCTAGGCTAAGACCACAAAAATGGGACTCAGCCTAATGCGACATGGTGAAGGAAGAGTAGTCGATGCCAATCTTTCCTCATTTTCCTCTTGTCCTTCCCCTTTTCACCATGGACTATATGATATCTCAAACCGTATCTGATAAAATTTTTGCAAAAGTGCTCCAGGAAAACAAGACATTTCATGGGAGATAGGCTAGGTGTTTGGAAAGAGGAAATTTAAAAGGATAACCCAGAAGGATGGAAAGTTCTGAAAAAAGGAAGGAATCACTCCTTCACAGAATATTTTCCTAATTAAAATATCGCTTAACACATGAAGTCTAACTTCTGTATGCTAATGCTGATTGGACTGGGGGCAGATGATTTGAACAGCAGAGGTACTGTAAATGACATATTCATTAGGGTTATAAGGAAAACATTTAAAATTAAAAAATCACGAATCTGTATGTAGAATCTGTATGATTTCCTCACAATTCAAGATTATGTAGAAATCCTTGATACAGACATTAGTAACGTCCGTTTTGAGGAAGACAAAATGGCTGCAGGGGTGCCTTTGTACACCAGGGGACGTATTACGATTGTCCCCCCCCCCTTTTTTAATACCAGTTTTGAGATTCCTAATAGTTTTCAGAGATCTTTTTCATTCACTCTTTCTGTCCCTCATCATCTCATTGATTATATAGATATTTTTCAAGACATCCCCGTGTCTTTTTTGATACTATTCTGGAGCCCAAAGACCTGATGTAGGCTGGGAGTTTCTACTTTAAGCATCATTTATACGCCAACAGAGAGTCATTTTAAGATTGGAATAAAACTTTTTGAACTTTCAAATCTTTATTTCCAAGTCCGAATTCTTTGTTCTATGAAGCCTGACATTTCTGTTGAGGTAGAAACGGGTGCAAATTAGGATGAACACGACCTAATTTTCCATAACTTCTCCTTTGGGTGGTTGTACTCCAAAGCTAGCTTGCGGAGAATCTTTTGGACTGTACTTAGAACAATTCTCATTTAAAAATCTATGCCAGATTAGGATATGAGAAATGTTGTTTAATGGCTCTTAAATGAAAATTATTCTTTAACAAAAATCATTTATAGTTTTTGAAACATATAGTTTGAAACTATATGTGTATATATAATTTATTGCAATATATATAGTTTATCTGTGTAAGCTATATATGTGTGTATATATATATATATATATATGATTTCTATACATAATAATATATAGTTTATTATAATTTCAGGACACATGGAAAATGTAAAAGTGAATGCAAAACCTTATACTTCTTGAGGAAACTTTTTAGAGTTTTAGTGTGTTGGACACCAATATTCTAGAGAAAGAGCTTTGTCAGCCAGTTGATGTTTTTTAACACTTGAACCTGAAGTAAACAGAGGTTATGCCTCAATACCAGAAAACATGATTTCCTATGTGCCGTGCAGAGCACAGCCTTTGTAAGGCGGGTACCTCATACAGATCAGAATTAGGGAACATAATGGAGAGCAGTAACTGACGTAGTTTCTGCTGCATGTCATCAATCATCCTCCATTTGCACTCTGGAAATGTCTCTGGCAGTGACCTCTGTTTTCGGAGGTCAGGTGGAACACTCATCTCCTGTTAAATTCAATGCAAACTACAAAGCAAAGCTTAGTGACTGGATTGAGGCTTATTTCTCAAGAGACTGTGATAATTACAAATGAAAAAATCCCGACTGTTCTCAGGATAGTAGGTTTTGGAAAGAAATATACCAATGCACAAGTGTTGCTTAGCAACATGGTTTTCATAAAGGAAAGCCAATTGTTGAGCTTTCCAGAAAGCCATTAGGGTGAATGTACCATATTCCTATTCCTTTAGTGAAAGGGTGAGAGAATTGGTTAAAGACCCAGGTCCTTTTGGACCCCACTGTCAATGCTGAACTAGTGATGCTTACACATCAAGTTTTAGTACTTGCGATTCTTCACAGTTTATGGAACATCTGCTACAAACTAAGTAGGTACTCCAATGTGATGCCAATCCCAGCCTCACCAGAACATCATCCTCAATCTCTTAAAGAAGTAGAAGATGACAAGGAAGACGATTACTATGTTAGAGTATTTCCATACTTGTTAAGGGTTATAAAGTTGGACAGGAGGGTAATATTGTAGGGATCAGTATTTAAAACATTGTTTGACTGGAAGCCTTGTCTAATTATAAGTACAATGCAATAAATATTAACGGAATATCTAGTATATGATTAAAAACCGGGCCGGAAAAAAAAAAGAAAAAAAATGGAGTTCTTGGGTGGCTCAGTTCATTAAGCATCAGACTTTGGCTCAGGTCATCATCTCATGGCTTTGTGAGTTTGAGCCACACATCAGGCTCTGTGCTGACAGCTCAGGGACTGGAGCCTGCTTCAGATTCCGTGTCTCCCTCTCTGTGCCACCCCACACTCTCTCTCTTCCTCTCTCTCCCTCTCTGTCTCTCTTGCCCTCCCTCCCTGAAATAAACATTAAACAAATTTAAAAAGTAAAAAATAAAATAAAATAAAAAACTGGGCCTGATGTTGTATTAGACTTTTGATGAAGGTAATGCTCAAATGGTAGGAAATAAACATGCACGAGTGGTCATGAGACAAGAGAAAATGGTAGGGGCTATCTTATCAGGCAGAGACCATCCTCTGAGAGGGTGAAAATGTGAACAGGCTGAAAGTCCAGCATTTCACATATAAAAACAGAGCAATATCCCAAACAAAAAGAATGGTATATCAAAGCACGGCATCAATAGGACATTAATGAACAACATAGAGTGTGGTAAGAAATGAATCTGCAAAAGCAGCTTGGGACCATATCAAAGACTCCTCTGTGAAAGAACAGCACTGAATGAAAAGCAGACAGACCGAAGTCCTGACTTCAAAAGTCAGTAGGCATGTAACCTTGGGCATGTTACTGATTTTCTCTGATTCTCAAAGAGTTGTGAGAATTAGTAAGATACTTCATGTAAAGACCAGACCCCATAGGCGCAGAGCAGTAAGAGCCCAGCAGTTTATGTAAATGAGCATGAGAGAGCCACACGAAAGGATTCAGGACATTGCATTTTGAACACTATCTTAGGTTGCATTTGTTTCTGTTTTTGTTTTCAAATTTTTATTTAAATTCTAGTTAGGTAACATACCCGGCATATTGGTTTCAGGAGTGGAATTCAGTGATTCATCAGTTACACGCCACACCCAGTGCTCATCACAATAGGTACCCTTCTTCATACCCATCACCCATCTAGCCCATCTCCTACTCACTGGCCTCCATCAACTCTCAGTTCGTTTTCTATCATTGTGGATCTCTTATGGTTTGTTTCCTTCTCTCTCTTTTATCCTCCCTTCTGTATATTCCTCTGTTTTGTTTCTTAAATTCCACATATGAGTGAAATCATATGGCATTTTTTCTATCTCTGACTGACTTATTTCGCTTAACATAATACATTCTAGCTCCAACCACGTCATTGCAAATGGCAATATTTATTTCTTTTTCATGGCTGAGTAATACTCCATTATATATACACACATATATATGTGTATATATACCACATCTTTATCCATTCATCAGTTGATGGACATTTGGGCTCTCTCCATAGTTTGGCTATTGTTGATAGCACTGCTCTAAATGTTGGGGTGGATGTTCCTCTCCAAATCTGAATTTTTGTATCTTTTGGATGCATATATGAAAAGATGCTCAAAATCACTCATCATGGGAAATACAAATCAAAACCATGACAAGATGCTGCCTCAATCCTGACAGAAGGGCCAAAATTAACAACAAAGGAAATAACAGGTATTGGCGAGGATGTGGGGAAAGAGGAACTCTCCTGCATTGTTGGTGGGAATGCAAAATGGTGCTGCCACTCTGGAAAACAGTATAAAGTTTCCTCAGAGAGTTAAAAATAGGACTACCCTAAGATCCAGCAATTGCACTACCAGGTTACATTTGTTATGTTTTCACACAGACACACTTGGTGTATTCAATATGTTGACATGGTCTTCTTTCACAAGGAAATGTGATCTTTTGGGTTTTTTTTAAACATAGAGGCCTCTCAGATTTTTTTTTTCACTTTTGATGAAGAGAAGTGTTCAAGAACTATTTCATCACCTTTTGAACTTTAAGATAGAAAGTAGTGCAAGCTCAATGAAAAATTCTAATCCCAGTAGTGTCAGTTTCAAAGGAAGTAGTTAACCTCAGCAAAGTAAAGGCTCTGCCTCCTCAGGGTGGAAGGAAATGGCTCTAGGTTTCCTTCAGCAGGCTGTTGTCTTATTGGAGTTAGGAAAGGTCTTACAAGATTTAAAAAAATGGAGTAGCAAGTTATCTTTCAACCTCCTTATTTTACAGTCTTGAAGCTTGCTCAGGTTAACAAAAGAAGAAGGAGAAATATGGGCAATCAATATACATCAGTTGAACAGAACACAGAGCATTCATTGACATGCAGGGGTCCTCAATAACAGAATGACCGAAGAGCTGACTGAATAAATGAATGCAGGTCCATTTGGCCCCCAGAGTTTGGGTTTCTGAAGCAAAGTAGAAATCCTATGTCCCAGCACATGGTTGTCAATAAATATTTACCATTGTTATTCCCATTAGCAAACCACTGAATGCCTTTAAAGGGAGAAATGTCCCTCTAGATCTATGTACCCCACTCTACACCACTTTGCTGCTGTTATTGTTGTTACAAGTTGCTGGATTTTACTATGAACGTAAAACCTTGGAGTTTTCAACAATGATGGCTATTTCTTTCAAATTATTTTCCAAGATATGAGGTAGGATATTCTGGCTACATCTATGGCTATTGACAATCACTCAGGGATCTGGTAATATAAAAACAGTGTCTCCTTCTTTCTTAAAGAATGAGAGGAAGGTCCAATGGCAGAGGAAGTGACTTCTCAATGTATTAGATTAAAACTGGTGTAGTTCTTGAGGGTTCCTTTTTCTCCACAACCTTGTATACAGTTGTCGTTTCTTGTCTTTTTTATTTTAGCCATATTGACGGGTATAAGATGGGAACATAAATTGGCACAATCACTATGGAAAACAGTACAGCAGTTCCTCAAGATTTAAATATAGAAACACTGTATGATCCAGAAATTCCACTACTAGATAATTACCCAAAGAAAATAAAAATATTAATTTGGAAAGATATATGCACCCCTATGTTTATTGCAGCATTATTTACAATAGACAAGATATAGGAGTAACCTAAGTGGCTACTGATGGATGAATAGAGCAGTCATTAGCATGCAAGTGTTCTCAATAACTGAATGACTGAATAGCTTACTGAATAAATGAATGCAGGATAAGGAAGATGTGGTATACACACACACACACACACACACACACACACACACAGAGTAATCTTATGCAGCCACAAAAAAGGATGAGATCTTCCCATTTGTGACAACATGGATGGACCTACAAGATACTATGTAAAGTGAGATAAATTCAAACTGATATACATACGATTTTACTCATATATGGAACTTAGAAATCAAAGCAAATGAGTAAGTAAGCAATCAAAAAGCAGAATCAGACCTATAAAAACAGAAAACTAGCTGATGGTTGGCAGAAGGAAGGGGGTTGGAGGCTGGGCAAGATAGACGAAGAGGAGCTGGACATACAGGCTTCCAGTTATGGAATAAATAAGTCATAGGAATAAAAGGTGCAGCAAAAGGAATGCAGCCAATGATGGTGTAATAGCATTGTGATGACAGATTTTCACTACACTTGTGGAGAGTAGAGCGTAACATATACAGAAGTTGAATCACTATGTTGTAGACCCAAAACTATGTAACATGGTATATCAACTGTGCTAATTTTTTTAAATAAAATAAAACTAGGGGCGCCTGGGTGGCTCAGTCAGTTGAGCTTATGACTTCTGCTCAGGTCATGATCTCACAATTCGTGGGTTCAAACCCCGCATCGGGCTCTGTGCTGACAGCTCAGAGCCTGGAGCCTACTTCAGTTTCTGTGTCTCCCTCTGTCTCTCTGCCCCTCCCTTGATCACACTCTCTCTCTCCCTGTCAAAAAACTTAATAAAAATGTTAAAAAATTAAAAAAAAAATAAAACTAGAGGACTTGTCTTAAAAAAAATTAGTTCCAGGGTTAGTAGATAGGGCAAATGTTGAAAAATATAATGGATTTCTTCAAACATCCTCTGATTCTTCAAAGACAGGCTGTACTCTTGATTGCAGTTTTATATTTTTGAAATGGTGCATTTCTACACATTATTTATGCATATTGTGGTCTCTCTTGTAGATTTTTCTGTAAAAAATAACTCTAAATGAAACTGTAGATTATGAAGAAAACAGAAATGGTTGTAATAATTTGTTCTTTTCTATTATCAATATTTTAGATGAATCAACCATCATGGCTTTGGCTTTCTTGGCTGACTCATTGTCTCATTTATTCATTTGAATTCACTAAATAGTAACTGGAGTTTTACTAAGGATATAAATTACATTTTTTTCTGAGAAACATATACAAAGAGCCAATTGGTATATGAAAAGGTGCTCCACATAACTCATCATCAGGAAATGGCAAGCAAAACTACAATGAGATATCACCTCACATTGTTAAGGTGACTTGTATCAAAAAGACAACAGATAATAGGGGCACCTGCATCCAATTCTAGGTTTCAGTTCAGGTCATAATCTCACGGTTAATGAGATCAAGCCCTGCACTGGGGCTCTGCCCTGACAGTGCATAGCCTGCTTAGGTTTCTCCCTCTCTCTCTCTCTCTCTCTCTCTCTCTCTCTCTCTCTCTCTCCCTTTCTCTGCCCTTCCCCCGCTTGTGTGAGGATGTGCACTTTCTCTGTCTCTCTCTCAAAATAAATAAATGAATATTAACAGACAAACAACAAATAAATAAATACAACAGATAATAATTTTTGATGAAAATATGGGAAACAGAAGACTTATACACTGTTGCTGGAGATGTAAATTGGTACAACCAACATGCAAAACAGCATGGCAGTTGCTCAAAAAATTAAATATAGGACCAATATGGATTTAGCAATCCCACTTGTGGGCATTTACCCAGCTGCCTTGTTCACCACTCTGTCCCCAGCACTTGACTGCCACATGGGTCAAAGGGTGCTGACTGATAGGCTCATTGATGTGAAAGTCCTTTCTGATGCACCTGCATTTTATTTTGTTAATTGGATTCTAAGTATCTTCATGGTGGGAAGTATTAACTTTTAATTCTTTTGGTTTCTCACAGTTTCTTTAAATACCTATGATATTCTTTAAAGGTTTTCAAGAAAGATGGGTGGCAGCTAGTTTAAATTGTAGTTTTTCATCTCAGAAAATTGTATTATCAGAGTATTTCTAAAGGCCTACCTCTGGTTGTCCTGATGCTTAGCCATGGACTCTAATTCAGTATTTGGGTATTAATAGCTAAAATTATGTTGAACAATTTCTTTATAAAGATAAGAGTTTTTTTTAAATAAAGTATTTAATAAGATTTATAACATGGAAATAGGTTTTCCTTACCATCAACTTGCAGTAAATTCCACTAAATATTAATTCATGGGACATATTCCTGCTAGCAATTTCATTAATTGTAATAAATTGTGATAGATTTATCCAAATCATCATATTTAGATGTCACATGTACTAATAACCCTTTATGGGTGAGAAGGCCAGGTTATGGACTCTATCTCAGATTACTTTCTTTTTCTTAATTTATTTTTTATTTTTTAAATGTTTATTTATTTTTGAGAAAGAGAGAGGCAGAGAGTGAGTAGGGGAGGGGCAGAGAGAAAAGGAGACACAGAATCTGAAGCAGGCTCCAGGTTCTTACCCATCAGCACAAATCCAGATGTAAGGCTCAAACCCAGGAACCGTGAGATCATGACCTGAGCTGAAGTCAGATGTTCAACCAACTGAACCAGTCAGGTACCCCTAAGAACACTTTGTAAAAATAAATTCAGAAGAGTCACTATGATCTGTTATTCTGGAAGCTCAGTCAGGGCCACCAGGGATCCCTTTAACTTCTCTCCTGTAGTCTTCCTATCCAAACTACATTATCTCTTGTCCTTCTGGTACCTTTCAAGATAGTTTCCAATTCCACAGTGACTGCCATGATTCTTTCTGCAGTGCCACTGGCTACCAGTATTTCCATCCAAAACTTCTTCCTCCTCCTCTCCTTGGCAAAAAACTTAAAACAGATCTAGGGATTATTGGAGTGGGTTCTTTCATCTGAGCAGAGGATCCCCTGGGTTCCACCATTAAGTTATGAAAGCCTATGGTATCCACCATGTGGAGAAACTGGTCATCTGTGACTTATTCCAAAGGAACCAGGATGTACCACTGAATTTGCAGAAATTCTCAATCAATCTCTCCTTTGAGAAGTCTTCTAGTCCTGAGTATTAGTAACCTGTAAGGTTCCCATTATGAGGAAATTATAATGAAATGTCTTTGTGAAAGTAGTAAATGCCTTCTATGATACAATAGATGGTCCTCATAAGATAATGTGTATGCATTAAAGTCCATATAAACTGTAAGACACTGTATAAGCATTAAACTTTGTTTAGTATTACTTGTAAGAATTCAACCTTGAATATCTAGTCAATTAATATCTTTCTTTGATCACTAATAGAAACAGAGATATATGTGGGTTGTTTTAAAAAACATTGATTTTAACTTGCATCCATATACTTTCCTAATTGTTATTTATCCCTTTTTGAGTCGAGTCCCTGATTTTGTCCTCAACTATCTCTCAGTTCAAGGTCTGCAATTTCATCTTGTAAGAAGTGCCCAGCAATCTAAAATTTCTTCAATGGCCATTTAGTGACCTGTGCTTGAACCATGGTTTAATGGGAATTTTGTTTCAGTTACTGGAGGAGAGACAGTGGGCTATTATATAAAGAAATATAAATTTTTGAGCTAATTTCAAGAAGGAAGACATGGAATTAGCTGCTTTAATAACTCCCGTGTGGATAATCTCAAATGCAAAAGCTTCCAATATGTGAGTCTTGTGTCATTAGTGGGTCACAAAATCTATTTATCGATGGTGATCAGGACTTCTTTTAATGAGAAATAATAGAATAGAATGGAATGGGATGGGATGAGAGAGGATAGAAAATGTTACACATTTTTTTTCTGAAAGTTTGTTTTTTGAAGAAGAGTAAGAGAGAGAGAAGCACGTTTTACAGAAGTAAAATCTGTTTATCTGTATGGGACAGGATCACACAAATTTGAAAGCCCCTGCTCTACAAGAATCTTCCCTTGCCCCCATTGCCCCAGCTGCATGGTGAGGCTGGCTGTGTCAGGGATGATGTGGACATTCTGCATGAAAAGCTGTTCTAGACACAGTTTTAACGACTCGCATACACACAAAGAGAAATAATAAAATTCCTATGCAAAGTGTCCATTTGAATTGTACAGCATTTGAAAACGATTTTCTTTTGTAGCAAAATAAAACTTATTTCTAATGCACATGGAGATTTTCTTTCTACTACTTTATTTTTTAACTGTCCTGTATTTTGTTTGAGGATAAGAATTGTCTTCTCATCTTGGTAGACCCAAGGGCAGTGCAGTGACTGCCACACAGTTGACATTCAGTAAGTGTTTGTTGACTATCCATTGACGAACTCTTCATGTTTCAGGACATGTAAGTTAAACCTAATACCACAATAGCAGGGGGAATTGAACATTTGTTAGGTGCCTTCCTTCAGTTAACAAGTGTGTTTTTTGTTTTACATGATGTCTTCTGTTTTTTCTTTAAACATTTTTTAATGTTTATTTCTTTCTTAGAGACAGAGAGAGACAGAGGGTGAGCAGGGGAGGGGGAGAGCAGGGGGAGGGCACAGAATCCGAAGCAGGCTCCAGGCTTCAAGCCTGATCTGGGCTGAGGTCAGATGCCACCCAGGTGCCCCACATAATGTCTTCTTTAAGTCCGTAGACTATTCCTGCCAAATAGATGATTTAATCCAATGGTAAAAATGGAGAAACTGAGGCTAAGATAGATGTAACTCACCAAAGCTCACCAGCTCATCTGCCAGAAAAAATCACCCAAGATAAAGAAGTTGAAAAGGAAGAAAAACAGGGCTCATTCGGGTAAGTGTCCAACATTCAGCTCAGATTATGATCTCATGGTTGAGTTTGAGCGCCACGCTGGGCTCTGTGCTGACAGCGCAGATTGGGATTCCTGATCTCCCTCTTTCTCTGCCCCTCCTCCTCCGCCTAGCCTTCCCCTTCCTGCACCCAAGTAAGCTCTCTCTTTCTCTCTCAAAAAGAAATAAAAACATTTAAAAATGGAAGAAAAACAGTTAAGTAGATACCTCAAGAATGTGTGGAAACTAAGAAGTGGGATCTTAGGTCATCTTTCTACCACATTGCAGCTTGTAAGATACTCAGGATCTCAGCCTTTCAATAAATACTCTCTCTGCCTCTGTCTCTCTCTTTGTCTCTTTCACTCTCCTTAGTTACTTAGTCTTATTGGTTTTAGAAAACGTTTTTTAAAAGGAAAACACTTTTCTTCTTAACAGAGCTCATGTCAAGTTTTATTCTTAATAGAGCCCATTATGCATATTCAAATACAACATGGTTGTGCACATAAAATGATTGTATATGACTTCATTCATGTAAGGACTTTAAGATACAAAACAGATGAACATAAGGGAAGGGAAGCAAAAATAATATAAAAGCAAGGAAGGGGACAAAACATAAGATACTCTTAAATATGGAGAACAAACAGAGGGTTAATGGAGGGGTTGTGAAAGGGGGAATGGGCTAAATGGGTAAAGGGCATTAAGGAATCTACCCCTGAAATTTTTGTTTCACTATGTGCTAACAAACGTGGATGTAAGTTAAAAAAATAAATTAAATAAAAAAGAAATTAAAAATGGTTGTATATGCAGCAGAATAAAAATATAAATAAATAATGAACAGTTATATGTGACTATTGAAATACAGGGTGGTGTCTTTGAGGATTGAGGTGAACAGTGGACAAACTAAATAAATCCTAATTTCTCATAATAGACTCTGTATAAAATTGGCATATTTTAAGGGAATAGAATGAATTTACAATTAATTGAACACAGCTTCACAGCAGCCTGGTACTGTGAGCTTGAGAAATTTAGATTTATCATTATAGACTTCCATTACTTTGTTTTAATATGCAGCAAAAATATTCTGAGCATGACATATGAAAGAGCAAAATTATAATGTTCCCTACTCTTAATTTTCTTGCTGGTTCTTTTTGTGTTTCCTGTACAATTATGTAAAAATCCAATTACTTAAGTCAATATCATAATAGTTCAAAATCTCTAATTTAGTAGTTATGAGAATGTGGTAGCCAAATAGGTTTATTGAGAATGCATTGTCTCTTATACAAGAAAGCCTGCTCTTCACTTACGTGTTCTGCATGAACACTCCCGTCTTTGTGCAGAGATGAAAACCTAGGTGGGACTTTAACTGCATGCAATTTCATCTACTTCTCTAGACTATTTCTTTTTGATTATCATTCCTCCATTTGTGCTTTACTCACTTAGATAAATAATCTTAATTTTTTAAATGTTTATTTATTTTTGATAGAGAAACAGAGTGTGAGCAGCAGAGGGGCAAAGAGAGAAGGAGAAAACAGAATCCGAAGCAGACTCCAGGCTCTGAGCTGTCTAAACAAAGCCCAACATGGGGCTCGAACCCACAAACCATGAGATCATGAACTGTGAGCCAAATCTGGACACTTAACTGACTGGGCCACCCAGGCACCCCTCAAATTAAAATTCTTAAATACTTCATCTTATGTCCTGCCACATCCATTTAGAGTATTTTTTTTAGCTTTCATTTGCCTTTTACAGAGAATAAATTTGTAGAAATGCAATTTGCTAAAGGCACAGATCCCTAATAACTAGATGCTTCATTGCCCAAGATCTTTGAAAAAGTAATGCTCAGTATTTCTGTGATGTCAAATGCTTAATGTTAATAAGTAAAATATATACTACCTTATTACCTAGAAGATTGTGACAGTTCACCATCCTCAGAATGAGCAGTCTCTTATTTATTTTTACTCCTTGTAGTGGGTTATATGCTTTAAAAAAATAGAGTTTTAAAAGTAGAACTGAGTTTATAATATACTACTGACTAGCTGTGTGATTTTGGACAAATACACTTCTCTGTACCTCAAGTGTCTTAAAAATGGACAAACAAGCAAGCAAGCAAGCAAACAAACAAACAAAACCAAATACCCAGCCCAACTCTTGTATTGCTTTATGGATTCTAAGAATACATTGCTATAATATGTATTATTAAAAAGAAAAGCCCACAAAATTTTGACAACTACTTTTAGCAATAACATAAAAGTGAATAGGCTAATGATTTCAATTTTTGTAACTAATTATTATTTTTAGGTATATTGATGAATCAATTGCTGGCATTTTATTAAACGATACTCTGAAAGTAACAAATTATGAAGAAGACAACATCCCTGTCTTGAGGGCCCCTCTCATACAACTTGGCAAGAGTTGAAAAATAGGATATAGACCCAACAACAAAATAATATCAGTACCTTTCTGGCCAGAAGGAGTCCAATAACAAAACATGAAAAAAGAAAACATGAACTGTAAATCTTATTGCAAATGAAATATTTTCTAAAACAATCAAATGAAAGTTCTCCTTTATAAGTTATGTCCCCCAAAAACATTAAATTTAGGTGACAGAATGAAATTCTAAATTTTCTACTCAGGAATTTTTACTGTTCTCCAGTTTCTTATGTAACATAAAATAAATTTGTTAGCATGATATTTATGGCCAAATCATCTTTCTGGTTTAAGTTCTTTTCCACATGCAAAAAGAAAGGGAGGGCCCTTGCCCTTCCTCAGACAAGTGCTTTGCACACTGAAGTTGTCTTATTTCCTTTCCTGTGCCTTTGCTTTGCCTGACCAAATGCATTATTCTCTACGTCCCAATCTGAGCTTTACATTTTCTGGAAAAAGTCCTCTGATCTTCGTTTCTTTTCTCATGAGAATATTCCAGTCTAACTGAAGTAATAGTTTATTCCTAATGTCGTTGATAGCTGTGTGTCAATTCCTTTACATTGTTGCTTAAACTTACACCTTCTGGGAACTAGCATAAACCTTGGCATGTAGCAGGGACAAATAAATATTTACTTAATGAACTTGTTTTCTTGTATTTGAAATATGAATCCCTTTGAGTAGATGCTTATTAGCATGAACTATTTGGTAGACACAGATGAAGTTCACAGTCAGTAAAGTGCTCCTATGATGAATTGAAATGAGATGTTGAGATACTTAGAGAGTACAGCCCTCGGTATCAGCGTTGAACCTTCAAAATGAAGAAATGCAGCTTATGATCAGTTCTATCACTGCTGGCAGATACTAAAAGAGTTGAAGGGTTTTTGGTTTTGGTTTTGTTTTTTTGTTTTTTTGTGAGTACACAAAATAGGCCAGATGAATTGAAGAAGGCTCTCAGAATACCCAAAGATATTAAAGCAGAGTCCATAAACCAGAAATTGGTCTCAATTAGTCTTAATTGCCTGAAATATAGTGAGAAGATCCTCTAAGTCTTGCTATTTCTTCCAGGTCTAGAATGATCAAAGCATGGACATGATCCTAACAGGCAACTTCGATGCTCTGGACCTGAGGAGTTCGTCACAAAAAAAAATGCCAGTTCTTTCCCTTCTAATTGCAGCTGAACCAGTCATTGAAATTATAAACATCATCACAATTTACTACATTTGTGTGCAATAGTGAAATAATATTTACCAAGTGAGCAGCTCAACATTATTTTAGATTTATGAAATATCCATGCATTTTTTCAGTAGTCATCACTTGTAATACTGTATTCATGCAGGGGATAATACAATATTGCATTTTCACCATCTAATCTCCATCCCAATTGGGTGATAGGTCCAGTGTTCACAGTTAAGACCTGTCACAAACAGTTCATTTCCCAAATACCTATCCAAATCAGAGATTCCAAACAAAAATAACTTTGCCTCCAGAGGACAATCGGCAATGTCTGGAGACATATGTGATTGCCGCCAGGGAAGTAGGGTGTGTGTGTGGAGGGTGGGGGCTGGCAGTGCTACTGGCATCTAGTAGAAGAGGCCAGGGATGCTGCCAAACATCCTATAACGCATGAGACAGCTCTATTCTAACAAAGAGAGATCCAACCCACCTGTGAATAGTGCCAAGAGCCATAGAAACCATGAAGAGAGTAAATGCTTGGTTAAAGTGCAAGAAACAAAGCAAAAAGGTAGACGATGGTAAAAGAAGAGCATGACAAAAAGGGGGTAGGAAATGACAAAATAAATGAACGAAGCAATCATGAGAAATACGATGATGAGACAGAGCATAAGATGGGAAAATAGATTAAAAATTATCTTGGAAAATGCGTTCTCTGAACATTGCCCTCTGCCCCAGTACATTTCATGGGCACAGCTAGACCCGAGCTGTGTTCTCAGTACTACTATGCTGGAGAGTATGGGGTGATCAGTAGCAGAAAAGAAATTATTCTCATGAATACACATAGACCTGTATTAAGAGGTTTCAGTGTTCAAGTGAGCAATCACGAAACTGCTAGAAAACTCTCTTACGAATTAGACATAAGAATCTGAGAAAATTATCTTTAAAAACTATGAATTTTATAAAATGAGAAAGATTTCTTATAAGTAAAATTTTAATTTGCTCTTGCTTAAAGTCTTGCGCACTAATTTAAACTATTTCTTTTATGAAATAGATATGTCAGCTCATACTTTCAAGAAAATGGAGACTGCGATAGTTAACTTTTTAAAATGTTTATTTATTTATTTTGAGAGGGGGTGAAGGGGCAGTGAAAGAGGGAGAGAGAGGATCCCCAGATGACTCCATGGTGTCAGCACAGAGCCTGACTTGGGACTCCATCTCATAAACTGTGAGATCATGACCTGAGCTGAAATCAAGAGTCATATGCTTAACCAACTGAGCCACCCAGGCACCCAACCAATAAATCTCTTTTATGGCAAACCTTATTTGGCAGCTATTTATCAAAAAACTACAACTAACACATTGGATCAGCAGCAAGATTTATTTTTTAAGCTTTATTTTTATTTTTGACAGAGAGAGAAAAAATGTGAGTGGGGGAGGGGCAGAGAGAGAAGAAGACACAGAATCTGAAACAGGCTCCAGGCTCTGAGCTGTCAACACACAGCCTGATGTGGGGCTTGAACCCATAAACTGTGAGATCATGACCTGAGCCAAAGTCAGATGTTTAACTGACTGAACCACCCAGGCACCCTAAGATTTATTTTTTTATGTGAAGTGATAACTTACTCTTTGGATTGTCCATAATGAGTTTTATGTGATTTCCTTACATTTTTTGAAACCGCTGTTCTTTTAATTACTATTGAAACTTAATTTTTTGTCCCCATTATTGCACATGCTACATGATGGTGAGATAGAATTGTATGTGTGTGAACTTCATGAAGGCACAGAATGTATGCCTTTGTTCAGCACATCTGGTCTATAATCAGAAATCAATAAATCATTTTTCAATGAAAATCTAACTAAAAACAACATTTTCTAAAGCAATTAGATGAACAAATTCACCTATGAGGGAGCATAAACACTTTAACATGCAATATACGCCACATATTTGAATTAGTCGTTAAATTTCTTGTTCTCTATTGAGTAACTTATGAATAAAACATATGAAACAAAGAAAACAAAATGAAGCAATAGGTGTTTACCTAATGAAGACAGTTAAAGGTACAGGATGCATTCAATACATGTAGCATATAAATTTTAAAAAAATGGAATGCCATAATTCATGGTACAAAAAATTTTTATTTTAAATTACCAATTTTATTTGAGATTTAAGTGAAAGAATTCTAAGAGGAAAATCTTAGAAAGAAAATAACAGAAGGGATTCTACATATTGACATAAGAATGAAAATTCAAGCTATATCTCATATGTCTGATTTAGCACAAAAGGTCACTTTGTCCACAGAGAATCACATATTTCTGGGAGGACTGTGATGACAACTCCTGCTGAAGGAGATGGTCAGTGACTACTGCTATAGGACAAGCTGCATTTGAAAATTTCCTAAGTTACAGACATAAGCATGAGATAATGGAGGGTATTCAGTAAGTTGACCCCAAAAAGGGAGAACTAAAGGCTGGTTGGTAACACGTTGACTGACAACTCCTGGAAGAAAAGTAAGTGGGACGACAGAAGCTGGACCCACAGCCCAGAGACTGGAAACCTGTGCTTCCACAACCAAAAGACCCAAGGCCAATGTTTCCACATCCCAGAGATCCAGTGTAATTTGTTTGGCAGGGACTGAAGAAGATGGAATTCTTTGGACGGAAGCAGGATGTCTGGTAGGATCTGGCCCCAGTACAGGATGTCCAGCCGCTGGTGGGCTCACAGCAGGTCTCCTGGCAGCCGCCAAAGAGAGAGGAGCCCAGCTGGCAGGTGCTGGGAGAGTTGGCTACAGTGCTGGGGTATAAAGAGCCATAGGTGGAAACTGGGTACCCCAGGTAACCTCCAAGAGAGTGGGAGGAGAAGTTTCCAGAACTGCAGTTGTAGTGCATGTTGGGAGTTCTGAGGTCAGCTAACTTGCAGAGAGATTTGATGAATGTGATTGTTACCTTCTACTGGATGCTTATATACCCAAGCAATGGGTTAGTATCATGTGCCCAGTTTACTAAGAATGCTTAATTAGACTCCTGTCAAAAAGAAATACATTAACCATCAAAGCCCTCTTTTATGAACACAGACTTTTAAATGAAAGAATTTCATTAGTTTTTCAAAGCAATTGTTCATGAGGTAAAAATGTCACCTCTCATTCATCTAGCTTGGGTAGATTAATGTAATTGTATGGTATTGTCCCTATAAGATTGGTGTTTTATTCATCCTATCCCTCAAGATATTGTATCGAATGGGTAACATGGTGAGAATTTTGCCATGTTTAAAGGTCTCAAAAAAGTACTTTGTAGTCTTGAGGGGATATTTATTTTGTTCTAAGTTTAGGAACCCAATTGAGAACAGAGAAAAAAAGATCCATACTCTGTTTCCTCTCCCAAATCTTGTGGACCTTATAAGAAATAACCCCTAAGCATTCCTAATTGACAGAAATGCTAAATGAATATCCTACACACTTGGATTTTGGTGTTCTTACAACATAAGTACCCAGGATGCTTTTTTGTGTATAAGTTTTTGATTTAAAAACAAAGGGTCCAATATTTGCAGGAGTACTTTGAATTACATTGTAAAAATGCTGAAGTCAAGGAATCCTTGCCCTTAAGTTGACTTGCTTCCTGTTAGAGCCATCGATAAATTACCAAAAACTCTTCATCTTTGTAAAATTTAAGTAATTTTTTGGTGGTGTTGATGTGATAGAAAACAAAAGAATAAGCACCACACATTAAAAAATGGGCCTTTTAATCTCTTAGTTTCCTTTCATAGGGTGGGAATTTTACTATAGAAGGTAAAGGAAATCAAGAAAGTAGGAAAGTGTCTACCCAATGTAGACTTCAAAGAAGCATCAAATGTTTTGAGAATTCATAGTTACAAATGACTTTTATAAGTTGAAATGGAGTGGGGGAAATCAGAACAGATGATAATGTGAAATTAAGATTGAATGCCTTTGATGCATCACATGTACCAGGTAACATAAATATTCCTCCTAGAGGACTAGTACCATTAGTATCTTTCTAAACTCTCCTGCCAAGTTCATCATTGAAAACTGCAAATAGAGTAGTGCATGGGTGCAGGAAATGGCTTAAAATAACCTGTGGGAATGGGCAAACCTCCTAGGATACCCATCTTCTAAAATTTATATGTTGTCCAATCGAAATGAGCTGAGACTCATTCTAGAAAGAACTGAGATTCCTAGCTGGAAGCTTTAAGGGAAGATTCAGCTAAAAATCTAAAATAAGCCACTTTTGTAGGTAATGAGGTTACCATCTCGAGGGCACTGGGAATATCTTATTAGAATGCTGTCAATGGGATTCTAAGCTGGTAGAGGACTGGAGATAATTGTTAAACTCCCTTCCAAACTGTAGATTTCATGGGCCTGAACGTTTTGAGTAGAGAAATTGGTTTTCGAGCATGTTTCATTTATTAACTAACAGAGTTTGTCCTCTCTTTCTAAAATAAACACTTCTTATTTATTAGGCTTCTTAATTATGAATAGCAGAAACCATTCTACTATATTCCAAACCTTCCTGTTTTATGTGCGTATACAATATTGAACATTGGAGTCACTGAGTAACTCAGTCAGTTGAGCGTCCAACTCTTGATTTTAGCTCAGGTCATGATCCCAGGGTTGTGGGATCGAGCCCTGTGGCAGGCTCTATGCTGAGCGTAGAGCCTGCTTAAGATTTTCTTTCTCCATATATTCTTCTAATCCACTCACAATCTCTCTCTCTCTCTCTATCTCTCTCAAATAAAAATAAAAGCAAAAATTGGAACACTGGAACATCCATGTATTTAGCTCACCTAAATCAAATGTGCTTGCTTGTTTCAAAGTTCTCTGCTCTTATATAAGCTGTTTCTGTGAAAGAATATTCTTATCCCAACAAAATGGAGGTTTTTGTACTCCAACATTTTTGTTCAGAAGTGGAAGGGGAATGCTTTACTGTGAAATGAACAAATCAAATGGCACAGGAGCCTCAGGAAGGTAAACTTTCTCAATCTCTCCACTTCCTCCAGGTATCAATCTTCATTACCTACTACATAGAGGTGGAATACAAGTCACAGAATAAGAAAAAATATGACCATTATATTAGAAATTTTGTAATACTTGTCAGAAACACCTGAAAACAATTTAAGTCAAAGTGATGCATGTTGTTTTCTGGGACAAGGAAGAGTCTCTTTAAGATGGCTCCTTTGGTCCAATACTTCAAGGAAATTATCTTATAAACTTTCTATAGAACAAGAACATTTTCCAGAGTCTGGGGAGTTTTTTTAATGATAAACACTGCCTCTGATTAGAAAGAGAAATACATTGGGCATTTTTGCATTTTTTAATGCTTTTTCAGCATCTTAGATGAATCACCTCTAACATTCCAAAATAGCATAAAGCAATTTCTAATATTTAACTTACACCCTATGAACACACATATACACACACACACAAGAAAGAAAAACTAAGATTGACTTTCTCTCTCTCTCTCTCTCTCTCATATATGAGAGCACATGTGGGGGAGTGGCAGAGAGAGAGAGAGAGAGAGAGAGAGAGAGAGGGAGAGAGAGGGAGAGAGAGGGAATCCCAAGCAGGCTCCATGCTGTCAGCACAGAGCCCAACACAGGGCTAGATCCTATGAACTGTGAGGTCATGACCTGAGCCAAAATCAAGAGTCCGACGCTCAACCGACTGAATCACCCAGGAACCCCAAGATTGACCCTTATTAGTCTGCATACACTTTAAGAAAAAACATGGGAAATAAGAGAATCTCAGTCAATAGTTCACTGAAGCCATTCAAATTGAGATCTGTTTTTTTTTAAAACCCTCATACATCTTGCATATTACCAATGCTACTTCCTGATGACACTATTCATTAAGCAAACTTGCTTGGCAACAATCAATGTATGTTTTTGTTTCAAAAAATGACTATGAATAGATCAGTTAGTTAGCAACTTTGCTATCCAGATGGCAACGATTTGAGACAGATTGTGAAAGGGGTATCAATTATTTTTAATTAGGCCAGCTTTTCTCATCCCAGGCACTGTCTACCTCCAAAGTAGTTCTCTGAGTGATCTGCTGGGTGACATTTGGTAGAGAAGATGACTAATAGCTTTGAAGATTCAACACTATTACCTGAATTCCAATCCACCAACATGACTGCACATTCCAGTTGTAAAACCACAAAAACTACATGTGTTTGATTACGACGATCTTTTCAATTCAATTAAAAGCAGAAGGTAACCTGTTTTTATGTGTCATGCCAATGGCACACCCAATGATAAGGGTATATAAACACTCCAGTCCAAGAAGTGACATTCAAACTCAGAACCTTCTTACTGTAAAGCACGTCTCCTGTCACCATGTCCTACAACTGCTGCTCTGGAAACTTCTCCCAGTCCCTTGGGGGGTTCCTGCACTACCCGGGATCGTCCTGTGGCTCTCTCTACCCCAACAACCTGTTCTATGGCACTAATCTCCGCTCTCCCAGCACCTGCCAGCTGGGCTCCTCCCTCTACAACGGCTGCCAGGAGATCTGCTGTGAGCCCACCAGCTGCCGGACGTCCTACCTGGTGTCCAGCCCCTGCCATACGTCCTGCTCCCGACCAAGGACCTCCATGTTCTACAGTCCCTGCCAGACGATGTACTCTGGGTCTCTGGGCTTTGGATCCAATGGCTTTCAATCCTTTGGTTATGGCTCCCCCTCTCTGGGCTTTGGGTCCAGTGGTTTCCATTCAGCGGGCTGTGGTCCCAATGCTTTTTCATCCCTGAGCTGTGGATCGAGCTTTTATCGTCCAATCTCCTTCTCTTCTAGAAGTTGCCAGCCTGCTTTTTACCAACCAACCTGTGGATCTGGTTTCTACTAATCTTATTTTTGAACATAATACCTCCTATGTTTAGACATTTAATGTAAGATCTGTTCTATCAATATCTTACAAATTTGACTTGTACTATTACCTACTATGGATTAGAAATAATTCGAATTCCAGTTATTGGATAATATATTCATTGAAGAATGATGTTGAAATAGCTTTCTTGTAGTGATATAGACATGAAATATTGAGGCATGTTTCTTTTCTAATATCTTTCTTAACATCACTTAATTATTTCTTCTAGTGCATTTGTTTCAAATTTTACAAAATGGAAAAATATAAATTTAAATAAAGATATGTTATATGACATTCACATATAAGATTTCATGTTATTTGTTTATTATGTGTCTTCAAAACTACTTTTAAACATCTGAATATATTTCTGATATCTGTATTTATCATTAAACATTTTTTACTTTAAAAAGTAAAGTCATCAGGTCACCAGGATGGCTCACTTGGTGAAGCATCAGACTCTTTTTTGATTTCAGCTCAGGTCCCCTGTCAGGCTCTATGCTGACAACGCAGTGCCTGCTTGGGATTCTCTCTCCATTTCTCTCTCTGCCCCTCACCTTCTCACATGCATTCTCTTTCTCTCAAAATAAATAAACATTTTTTAGAAAGTAAAATCATCTTTCTGGTTTAACAGAAATTATTTCATCTTTAATGTTTATTCCATACCTTCATATGATAAAACCTAGATGTATATTTTTAAGACCACACACAAACAATTGTGGCTGTTTATTCTGCATGGAGTTAGAAATGTCAATGTTTTTATATAAAATAATCATTAATTGTAAAGGATATTAAACACACTATATAATTTTAGAAAGAAGATTACTCTAGTAAACTATATCCCAAGTGGAGTGAAGCTCTCCAGTAGTAAGTTAGACATCAGTGAGTTAGATTTGATGAAGTTTCCACTAATTCCTGTCTGCTGATATATAAGAAATCAAGTCTCAAGTGTTGAATCACTACATTGTACATCTGAAACTAATGTAACACTGTATGTTTACTACACTGGAATTAAAACTATAATAATAATGGTATAAAAGAGATCAAGTCTCTCAATTAAATATCTAACACATTCCAACATTTATCAGTAAGTAAGCCCAATAGAGTCAGTCCTATAAGTTTGACAAAGTCCCAACTTTCTCCCGCATTTTGGTTGTTTGATTGATAACACTCATTGGAAAACAACACAGACAAAACTCAAAACGAATGCAAATATTCCGTTGTAACAGCTTTCAGCCCAACATCCAGGCAGATGATCATCTTTGAATCAGCACCTCTGTTCTAGATTTTACCCTCCAGTCAAGGACAACACTACTAAAGACACAGAGAACTAGATTCTTACCCACAGGGTAACTATATGTCTTGGTTTATTCTGTTCATCTCAGTATCCACTCTCATTTGGAGAGTACTGGTCTTAGATTTTTTACTTTTTATTTATAATGAGTGATCATTGAATTAAGTGAGATTGGCTTGAGAGACCTCAATTTTACTCTGGTAGTGCTTTCAGCTAGTGGGGTATAAAACGCATATATAGTGAACAGAGTCTTTGCTTTAACTGATGTTAAATCCAAAAGAAGACAAGCCATTTCTTATCCTTCCTTTGTTCATCTTTTTTGAATAAAATAGGATTATCGCTTTCCTTTCAAAGACAGTGTGCAAAGGGAGAGCTGAAAAACAAATTACACTCAGGTACAAATGGTAGGACAGTTCACACATTCAAATCTTGGTGGAGAGTCATTTGTTTTTCTAACCTAGCCAGTACTGCTTTGGCTCTCTTGATAGTCTGCAACATTCAATACTATACACCAAGTTACCAGTAGGTGGAGGCAGTGAGAAATTTGAGAATCACAGATCAGTTGTCTATGAAATATGAGCACAAGACTGAGGCCGCCACCCAACATATAAGGAATGATTTACAGGTTCTTTTTGCGGTGGCTTGATCACATATTATATTAGTTAAATCTATAACTATTAGTTTTGTTTGGGAACATTTTCTTCTTTAAACTTTGCAAATTTTTATTTTTAGAAGCAATTGCTAAAATGAAAAATTCATATTTGATGAAAAAGGTAAATACAGAATTTCTGTTATTAAAGCAAGTTGATTGTGAAAATATAATCTTTACCATAATTTGATGCCATTTACTATCCATCATGCAGGTCAGCAATGTCACTGACCCCATGAAAAGTTAGAGACAATTTTGCTGAAGAAGCATAACTACTTCAAAGTAAGGGAGAAATTTTGTTCTAAGTTTACTTATATTATTATTCACATAGTCTTTCCACCCAACGTGAGGCTCAAACTCATGATCCCAAGATCAAGAGTCACATGTTCTTTCAACTGAGCCAGCCAGGTGCCCAAAAGTAGTTTTTAAGATAATGTGATTAGATAAAATTCTCTAAAGACCTGATATACAAGGGAAGCCGTTTTAGACTTCTTTCTGAGTCAACCTGACTACGTAAACTTTGTTCAAATCAAAAGCCTGATTTATGGCCGCCATAATGCATTGTATACCTGTGTTGTGAATGAGAAGCCTTAAGGAAAACCATCTTGTCCTTGAGAAATCGATCATTGCTCCCTTCCCTTCATTCCTTGATTTTAAAACTCATGATTTCTGCCTATACGGTCATCTATATATTTTTTTTTAACTTTTCCAAGATGTAGAAAAGTATATAACCCTGTGGAGCACTTTCTTTCCAGTGAATATTGTGCTTTCTGAGCAACTGTCCAAATTGGGGCTTGGGTAAGACCTTATTTTCTTTCTGTATTAGAGTTCTCGCTGGTAAATTCGCATCGCTAAATGCTTCCAAAGATGGTTATTTATCATTAGCAGTTGCAAGAGATGTGTTAATATATCACTCAGATGCATACATTTTCATTTAGGTCAAATAACTATGTTAATGGTCTTTCACTCACTCATGTAAAACCCTAAGTTTTCCTGTGCTGTTGAAAACAACACACATGAAAAGCAATCACTGCTGATGTGCTCTTCCATTGGCAGGAGAAAACCTTCGCTAAGGAGTAGATGAAGGCAGTTTTATGTCAGTATTGTCAAATACTTCAAACAGAAAACAAACAAATTCTAAAAATGGTTTGATTTCTTCATTCATTTGAAAGGGAGCAAAATATGCCGCCTCGAAATATGCATCCTTGTCCCATTGATTTTTTATGCTGGTTATTTTTAAGAAAATGCAGACATCAAAGAAGTTCTGAAAACGTAGTTGAAGTTTTATAAGAGACATTTATATTGATAAGGGAAATCTCTGTTTGTAAGGGTGTCTCCCACCTTGTACCAGGAAAGGGGGATGGGCTCAATAGTCTGGAAACTGTGATCAATAGAGAAAGTGAGGACTTCAGTCTGTCTAACAACGTCAGCCTTGTTTCCTGAGCTTTTCCTGATCACCTCCCATAACAGACTCCCTGACTCCAACATTTTCTTTTGTCTTTAGCTAAAGATAGTATTTAAGGTGATGGCTTTAGGCCATATCAAGGGGTTAGTCTCTTCTATATACAGGAATAATATGTTATTAAAGTTTTGTTTGTTTTACCCTTGTTTATTTGTTTCATATCAATTTACTTATTAGAACAGTCAAAGAACCTCAAAAGTAAAAGTAAAATGTTCTTCTCCCCAACATGATATGAAAAACCCAAGTATGTGAAGCTATCAAAAGTTCATGATGCTCTATTTGACAATGTTAATGTGAAGTCAGTGAAAAAGTTCAACATTGAAGATAAAATTTTTTGTTGTTGGCTCAGTAATTAAAAAAATACACATCTGGTTGAAGGACGACATGATGGTAAAGATGAGTAAGATTCCTATACAGAAGAAATGCAGTTGTAAGCATTGTAGACCAATAACTCATAACTGTTTCCAACCAAGCTTTAATATCCTGTTAATCAAATTGGAAGCAGTAGTTTAAAACTTTAAAAGCAGTCACATATATACCTACAGTGGGTTAGTTAGGCAATCAGTGCTTTTCCTCACCTCATCAGTAACCTCTGTTGTATTATTATCTTTGTGCCTTTGTGTTGCTGGTTTTAAGGATATTAGTGTGTTATTTTACATAACAAAGCACACACAAAGAATTTTCTTCTGTTTCTTGCTTGGGCTATGTTCTCTGCTATGCTAGATTCTAATTTTTTTTTACTTTCCACACCTGCTCTATTTCTGCATCTATATCCTACTTTTCTCTACTCGAAGATTTTCCCATGGTTTTACTCAGATTGCTTCCACTCCTTCAACCTGACTCACCACGATGGGAATGCAGTTTACAGTATCTGGAAGATGTCACAAGAGTTTGGCAATTTACTTTTTTGTTTTCAGAGAAAAGCTTCTAGGGGTGACAATATTTGTGTTAGGGATTTGAAGGGGAGATAAGAAATCTGTCAAATTACATAAGAATTTCCTTTATCTTCTTGTTTATCTTTTTTAATTTTCAACAAGAAGCGAATTAATCATCTCAAGTTTTTAGTTGCTGGTATTGAACTTAAATATATACCACATGAGATGTAAGGGGGGTTTTTTGGTTCTTTTAAAATTATTTAACTGTTCATAGTGTTGGGTATTGAGAAAGGGAACATCATGTTGTAACACTAATAATGGTAATTAAAGTGAATTGTCATAGCCCTCAAGATTTCTAACGCTATCTTCCTGAGAGGTAATCAAATATTTCTCTCTCAGTGTGTTATTAGATATTATAGTTAACACAAATATTTTTTAAAAGAAATTATCTCACCTTACCTTCACGTTCTTCTCCTAAACTGTAAATTTATTTTTAGTTTTACTCTTTATTATCTATATCATTCATGAGGCTAATGAAACAAGATGTCATAGGTGTTGAAGTCTATTCATATAAAGCAATTTCCGTAGCACAAGAGGTACTTAAATACTCTTTGTTGAAACAAGGAGTTGGATATTAAGAAAAAAAATCAGCAAAGAACAATAAAAGATAGATTCAGGAGATCAGATTCTGCTAGATCTTTGATTTATAAACTTTGGCAAGCTTCTAATCCTTTGGAGTTTTTATTCCCTTATGTCTGGAAAGGTCTATAAGACACAATGTTTATCTTTCTCACAGGGATGTTTGAGCATTAAATGAAAGCAGTGTATCTGATACCTCTGTGTCCTCCATTATATCCTCATTCACCCACCTGGGATCCCAGGCACAGATATGGTGAACAATTTCATGCAGACGTCAACCCTCTTTGCCCATAGAGTTTCTCTGCTGCCAAACACAGCACATCTTTCATTCTCAACCTGGGCTTCTCCAAGGTTACAGCCAGGAAAACAAATGGAGCCCACTATGACCCATTCTTTGCACAATGAATGAGGTTCTAAAAAGTTAACACACATCTGGGAAATCTTGAACAAATGAAAGAGATGGGAGCTGTTGAATAAATTCCACCTACTGATCAGATCCTGGAGTAGACAATTCCAAGAATCATTCCGTACATTTCTAAAAAGCCCCAGAATGACTGAGTCCCCATTGCCCTAACAACTAAAAAGTATGTTCCTTAATGAGATTTTTCTCATTGATTTTTCCACCTTCCATGATTTCCCAAACCTGTTCCCTGGGATCTTGTGTTAAGTAGACCACCGGCACCCAGGATTCTGACTTCAGCTTATTTTGGGGAGATGGGGATTGAGACCAAGCCTCATAAATATAAATGCTTGTTCAACATTGCTTGGGTGTGTTTCCCTTTGCCTGAGTCAGGTTGACTCTTAGAGAAGAGAAGTACCAGGCGGTTATCCATATTTCCTTAACTCAGTTGCTATCCACCTAAGATCACTGTGAATCCTTGCACCTGCTTATAGGCACTTACCTGTGGCAGGCAGAGATCACATCAATTTTTGCTAACCACAGAGAGCATACATAGCACTTGTCCAGGGAGTTAAGGCTCATTTGTTTTCCTGCTAAAAATCCACACTCAGATGCTAGACTTTGAGATATGTGTCTAATGATGTATAACCTCACCTTCTAAATTATATCATATTCTGATTGTTTGTATTTCTAGTTTATGTACCAATTTCTTTTTTTCCTTTATCAGCAAAAACGCATGTCCTTTATTCTCAGGCAAGTGTCACTGACAGTGAGATATGCAAAATATGGACCACCAGGAAGTGACTACTCCCAACAGGAAACATATCCAATGTCAACAGAAATGTGCTCAAATCTATCATGTGGTAAGTTCACACACCTGGTTTCAGACTCATGTCAATATTTATCTAAATTTCACAAATCCATAAAACACAAAAAATACAGGCAAGTAATAATAATAAAAAGAAGATGAACAACGTATTGGAGTGTCAGATTAAATAAATTTATTAAATTAAAATTTTCATTTTCAATTGCATTTCAGTGAAGCATATAGTACAGAATTTAGAACTCAATTTGAGAATACTCATTAAGTTCAGAGTCAGCCAAAAGTCAGGAATGAAAGAAACTGATGATTTAAGAATAAAAGATTTCTAGTAATTGGTGGAAATGAAAATGATGGTTGTGCCAAGCAGAGACTGATATCAATACTCAAAAGCATCGGGACCCTCAACAAGTTGATGTATAGCAGCCAGATTCCCAGGTTGGCCTGTAACCTGAGGACTGACAGCTCCTCCAGGTAAAGGAGGTTGGCCAGCA
>PISW01010703.1:0-47288 GCA_004023785.1 Mungos mungo
AGCGACTCTGACTGGTGTGAGGTGGTATCTCAGTGTGGTTTTGATTTGAATTTCCCTGATGATGAGTGACACTGAGCATCGTTTCACGTGCCTGTTGGCCATCTGGATGTCCTCTTTGGAGAAGTGTCTATTCAGGTCTTCTGCCCATTTCTTCACTGGATCATTCATTTTTCGTGTATGGAGTTTAGTGAGCTCCTTGATTGGTTTTATCTAAACATTGGGAGTTTTAGGCTTTCATGGGGCAGCCTAAGTGGTGTCATCTGTGACCAGGAGGGGGCAGCAAAGAGTCATCTGAGTCAGGCCTCTGTGGGTGAGGTCCGCCCAGGAACCAAGGGAAAATCCCAGCCTCGGTTGATACCAGCAGAAATTACGGAAGATCTAGAGCTGAAGCAGAGTCCAAAGCATGTGTATTGCAACAGTGTTGAGGTTAAATGGTGCTAGAATCCAGGAGGAATAATCACATCAGCAGAACAAAAACTGGTGTGAGCAAAGTGAAAACTGGCAAATTTGAGTCAGATAGAAGTTAGGCCAGAGGGATTGGGGTGGGTCAGAGAGGTATAAAAGATTAATTATATTGATGGTTTGAGGAGAGATGCAGCACTTTTATTTTTAAAATACTGTGGTTCCTGGCTCAATGGGTTAAGGGCCTGACTCTTAATTTGGGGTCAGGTCACGATCCCAGGGTCAAGGGATGGAACTCCACATTGGGCTCTGCGTTGGGCATGGAGTCTGCTTAAAATTCTGTCTCTCTCCTTTCCTCTGTCCCGTTCCCCTGCTCACACACACACACTCTCTGTTTCTAAAATAAAAATAACATTTACAGTTTATAATTACAAATATAAAATACCATCACTATAGAAAACCTGAAATCTGGAGATAAGGACACAGAAGAGGGGCACCTGGGTGGCTCAGTCGGTTAAGCGTCTGACTTCAGCTCAAGTCATGATCTCATGGTTTGTGAGTTTGAGCCCTGCATTAGTTTCATGCTGACAGCTCAGCTAGCTCAGAGCCTGGAGCCTTTCTTTGGATTCTGTGTTTCCCTCTCTCTCTCTCTGACCCTCCCCTGCTCATGCTGTGTGTGTGCCTCTCTCTCTCTCTCTCTCAAAAACAAACAAACAAACAAAAAACATGCAACCGATTTCTGTACGTTGATTTTGTACCCTGCGCCTTTGCTGAATTCATGGATCAGTTCTAGTAGGCTTCTGGTGGAGTCTGTCGGGTTTTCCATGTAAAGTATCATGTCATCTGCGAAAAGTGAAAGTTTGACTTCTTCTTTGCCAATTCTGATGCCTTTTATTTCCTTTTGTTGTCTGATTGCTGATGCTAGGACTTCCAGCACTATGTTAAACAACAGTGGTGAGAGTGGACACCCCTGTGGTGTTCCTGATCTCAGGGGGAAAGCTCTCAGTTTTTCCCCATTGAGGATGATATTAGCTGTGGGCTTTTCATAAATGGCTTTTATGATGTTTAAGTAAGTTCCTTCTATCCTGACTTTCTCGAGAGTTTTTATTAAGAAAGGATGCTGTATTTTGTCAAATGCTTTTTCTGCATCTATCAACAGAATCATATGGTTCTTATCTTTTCTTTTGTTAATGCGATGTATCACATTGATGGATTTACAAATATTGAACCAGTTCTATAACCCAGGAATGAATCCCATATGATGATAGTGGATAATTCTTTTTCTATGCTGTTGAATTCGATTTGCCAGTATCTTGTTGAGGATTTCTGCATCTGTATTCATTAGGGATATTAGCCTGTAGTTCTCTTTTTTTGCTGGGTCTCTGTCTGGTTTGGGAATCTAAATGATGCTGGCTTTGTAGAATGAGTTGGGAAACTTTTCTTTCATTTCTATTTTTCGGAATAGCTTAAGAAGAATGGGTATTAACTCTGATTGAAATGTCTGGTAGAATTCCCCAGGGAAGCCATCTGGCCCAAGGCTCTTATTTGTTGGGAGATTTTTGATAACTGCTTCAGGAGTGCCTGGGTGGCTCAGTTGGTTAATCAGCCGACTTCAGCTCAGGTCATGATCTCACAGTTTGTGGGTTCAAGCCCCGCATCAGGCTCTGTGCTGACAGCTCAGAGCCTGGAGCCTCCTTTGGATTCTGTGTCTGCCTCTCTCTCTGACCCTCCCTCCCTCACACTCTATGTCTCTCTGAAAAATAAATTGTTAAAATGATAACTGATTCAATTTCTTCACTAGTTATGAGTATGTTCAGATTTTTTATCTCTTCCTGTTTGAATTTTAGTAGTGCATGGTGTCTTCAGGAATTTGTCCAGTTTGTTGGCATATAATTTTTCATACCATTCCCCGAGGATTGCTTGTATTTCTGAGGGATTGGTTGTAATAAATCCATTTTCACTCATGATTTTGTCTATTTGGGTGCCCTCTCTTTTCTTTTTGAGAAGCCTGGCTAGAGGTTTATCAATTTTGTTTATTTTTTCAAAAAACCAACTCTTGGTTTCATTGATCTGTTCAATTGTTTTTTTGGATTCTATATTGTTTATTTCTGCCCTGATCTTTATTATTTCTCTTCTTCTGCTGGGTTTGGGGTGTTCTTGATGCTTTGCCTCTAGTTCCTTTCAGGTGTACTGTTAGATTTTGTATTTGGGCTTTTTCTAGTTTCTTGAGATAGGCTTGGAGTGCAATATACTTCCCACTTAGTACTGCCTTTGCTGCATTAAAAGATTTGGATTGTGGGATTTTCGTTTTCATTTGCTTCCATATATTTTTTAATTTCTTCTCTAATTGCTTGATTGGCCCATTTGTTCTTTAGTAGGGTGGTCTGTAACCTCCGTGTTTTTGGAGGTTTTCCAGACTGTTTCCTGTGGTTGATTTCAAGTTTCATAGCATTGGGGTCTGAAAGTATGCATGGTATGATCTCAATTCTTTTATATTTATGGAGGGCTGCTTTATGACCCAATGATCACTTTTCTGTAAAAACTGAGGAAAGGTATTCTTAGCATCACCCCCACATAATTATACCTCATTTTTATTAGCATATATTCAATAAACATTTATTGTGGTTGTCATTACATTGTACACTTTTACTTACCCATTGTGGAATATAAGAAATATATTCTGATTTTTCTTTCTTTCATCACTTACCTCCTCTTCAGATCTTTCCATGTTCAGATGAGGAAAGCTGAATGTTAAATTTGTCTTATATTTATATATTTATATTAATTTGTCTTATATTTATTCCTCAGATCATTGGTTTCTTAGAAATTAAATGTAATTTCAAACATCTTTTAACTATTCTCCAGGTTACAATCAAAGTAATACTGACAAAGTCACTGAAACTTCAATGTGTGGTTTTCAAAGGTCAAAATGTTTCCTTCCTTTTCAGATGTGATCAAAAGTGTGAATGAAACCCTTCCTGGCCATTGCCTAACGTATATCCTCTTTCTGAGTACTGCATGTCCCCTCCCAATCTTAGTGGGAGGGAGCAAGTCCCTACTGTCAACCTTGTATCTAGGGAAAACCTACCTGGCCAAGGCTGATTGGCCCATATCTAGATCAATGATCTATATGCTGGGCTAATCTGATGAGGTCTTGAATTTGAGTACAGAGACTAGCTGTGACATTCCAGATCACTGCTCAGCAAATGTTTCCTCTATTTCTCTTTCCCCTACATTCTGATGCTGGGCATGGCCATGCAACTTGCTTTGGCAAATGGAATATTAGCAGATGGATGACAATCATAGGCATTGATTGTGTTTGCATATCTTGACTTGTTTCTTGTGTTCTCTGATGGTCTAGTAGAAGACTATGCCCAGTTCACCACTGTGCCTTCATCTTGACCCCAGAATGAGGTAGGGAGATGCTTCTGATAGCCAGTGGAGCAAGGACTGAGCAGAACTGAAAAACCCTCCAGTCTGAAGTCTTGGAGCCTGTGTCTGCTGTAGCTTGGTGGGGCTGCAGTTGAAGTAAGCATAAAAGTAGGTTATTTTTATTTTAAGCCTCTGTATTTTAGTGCGCTTTATTATGCAGGATTGTTGAGTGAACAAGCTGTTGGGATGTAATCCTTGTTTCTTGGGAATGGATTTTTAAGTGATTGAGAAAGAGAGAACTGACTTTTAGTCAAATGTATGATGTGTATTTTCCCCTCAATGTCTTTTAGACATTATTTTTTGCAGACTGGAATTTTGTAATGCAGGAGCCCAATATCCTGAGCACACTTTGTTGGTAACTGTAGGGTAGGACTATATAGTGATTGAATGGAAAGTGGTACTGGATTTAAATGTTCATAATAAATTCAAATTGGTTTCCTTTCAAACTAGTCACAATGTAAAATGAGAATGAAGTGAAAGATATTCAACTTGAAAGCTGTTGAAGTTGTTAAATGCTCTGTAAAAAATGCACTGTTCTGGCTGAAGATGTACAAAAGAACTTCCTAGAGGTTCATGAGAACAAAACAGTCTACATTGATTAGTGGGGTTATTTGTTAGTTGAGAACATAGTCAACGAGCTAGATGGAATCCCAGTCTTCTTGATGTGAGGAAAAGATTTTTTCCATAAATGAGTTTGTATCGCTGTACTGATGAATCACTCAGTGTACTTATACCTTTTATAAAATGTCAAAACAGAAAAATCATTGTGTTGCTGCATAAGAATTTAGATGTTCTGTGATGCAGTAGCACAGTCAAGAGAAAACAGAGTGTGCCATAGAATTTTAAGGATGGTAAAATCCTTTCAGTTGCAAGTGCAATAAAGCCCAATCAAACTTTTTTAAATCATAAAGATAATGTATTAACTCATCTAACTGAAAGTCCTGAAAAGATTGGTCTTGAAAAAGAACTGGACCTGGTCAGTCAACATCAAATCAGAACCTGGTTTGGCTCCTACCATTAGGTTCAGTGGTAAGGCTGGCTGTCCTTGGGTTGGGGAGTTAGTTAACTCCTAATAGGACTACATAGTTAGGGCTTTAAATCATACTTAGCAAGAGAGATGGAATGCACCTTTTGTGGTAGCCAGCACCAATAGAAAATAAAATTCCTTCTCAGGAGTCCCTGAAAAATGTCTGTTTTCCTCTTGTTTTCCTGAATTGGGTCACATGGTTAGCCTCCAACCAATCCTGTGGCTAATGGTTAATTAAACCCACACTGAGTTCACTTGAATGGGAAGAAGAAAGGCAAATGTCAGGCTAATGCTGATTAATGGGGCCATCAAGGAGAGTCCTGCAACCAGGAGGTCTACAGTCTGCTAGGAAAGAGGTCAGACAGATCATTGTAATACAGGGAGATCAGAAGGGGGCAGCCAATCACATTGTAGGGCTATCTTTCCAAAGATCCCCAGCAGGAGGTACCGGCCTGGATCTAAAAGAATGAATAGGAATTTAGTGGACAAAGGAGGAGAGAAAGAAAGAATTTTGGGTAGAGAGAAAGAACATTATGTTATTAAAAAAAAAAAAGCAGTTTTATTGGGAAGTAACAACCAATATAGAAGAAAATTCTTGAATAAAAATTGGTAAGGTAGCTACAAGAACAATAAGAAAAGATTTAAAAACTGGCAAAGAGACTTTCCTCCTAGATCTTGTGGCTAATTTCCAAATGATTATCTGAATGTTGGGCTAAGAAATCTCGATATGCCCCTCCAGTAAGCAATATAGTATCCTACACACACATTGAGTGAGTTGTTTGCTCATTAGGATTTCTATGCTTCTGAAAGGAAAGAACTTTCTCTATTCAGTTTTTTTTTTTTTCTCTAAGATCCTTAGCTTTATACCAAATACAAAAGATGGTTATTGAATCCGATTTAAAGTTGAGAGGTAAACTTACCCTCCTCAGGGACTTACAGAATTTTGACTTACATAGCTAGATGTGATATGGCATTACAGAGACCATGTCTTTCTGGTGTTCAGAACAAAACAAACTTGAAAACAATAAAAACAAACAAACAACAACAAAATTAAAAGTCCCAAGCTCCCCACCAAACCCCAAACTCCATGCTCTCCCTTTCTTACCTAAAGGAACATGGTAGTGTTGGTGTGAAGATAAGCATTGTACTGTCCAGTGTCTATATGTTCAGGGCCATCTTTGGTTTTCAGTCTTGATGTTTAGGTGTGTCCATAGGATGACTTTATAATTTTGCCACTACTGCAAAGAGTTTGGTCCAAGCAGAATCAGCCCAATCACTGGATACTGGCTGGATAAAGAGATTCAGGCCAGGGATCTATCTGTCTTATTGTGAGGCATTGCCACTGACTTAGAACCTTCTTCACTCTTGAACTCCTCTGTTTCCATCTTATGGCTGCATTAATCTGCTTAGGACCTTGCAGGGCTTCCCGTTGCTCTTCGAATGAGGTCCTAAGCTTTCACCACAACCTACAAAGCAATGCATGGTCTGGCCCTGGCCCCTCCCCACTACCTCAAGTTGCAGTCACCTGGAACTCCCCCCAATCCTCAAAAAACTCAACTCCTCCCACCTCAGTGCATTCAGGCCCCCTGAAGTACTTCCTTGCACACTCTGCTCCCACCTGTGGCTGTCCTTACCTACCTCTGCCCATTTGCTTCTCACCCACTTTGCTCAAGTCCTTCCTCTTCTCTTCCTTGACTGGCCTCTGGAGTCCTGAATTTCTCCCTCTATAGCATGTGACTGAGATACAAGATTGAAGACACTAGACTCTGTATTAAGCATAGTTGTGGTTAAAAGCTGGATTTGGGTCCTGGCTTTATCATCAGTTAAGGAGTCAGTCACACATCGGCTCTGAGCCTCAGTTTCCTCATCTGTAAGCCAGTACTCAGCATATTGACTCCCAGGTTGCTGGGAGATTTGTTGAGAATCTGGACATGCAGAATATGGTAGGCCTTCAATAAATGTTTCAATAAATGTAGGAAATCTGGTGCATATTTAAGACTCCACTGTCTATTGCTAATACATGAACAGGGGCACGTGTGTATATGCAGACATGAGCTTGGGAGCAAGAAGACCTGGCCTCAGCAGCTGGTACCACCACTTATTAGCCATGTGATGTCAGAAAATTCATTCAGCTTTTCTGAGCCTCAAAGACCCCAACTATGAAAAGGGCAATAACATTAATACCTATCAGGGTTGCTATGAGGATCAAGTGAGTTAATATAGGAAAATGTTTTGTAAACCTTGTTGTTAAAAACATTGTAATCTACCTTTCTGCAATTAGTCTTTGTTTTATCAGTGATTCATAAGGTAAGCTTTGTCTCTGCAACAGGACTCTAAGTCCCACTGGCTGGACCCATGATGGCATTTAATATGGGCCTCAGCACAGCGATCACATACAGTAAGAGCTTGCTGAAAATCAAACCCATAATGAGATATCACCTCATATCTGTTAGGATGACTAGTACCAAAAAGACAAGAGGTGGTAAGTGGGAACAAGGATGTGGAGAAAAGGGGCCTCCTGTGCACTGTTGGTGGGGATGTAAATGGGTGCAGCCACTCCGGAAAACAGTGTGAGAGACTCTCCCCCAGTTTGTTTAACAAAGCCAGGGTAACCTAAATAGCAAAATCTGAGAAAGACAGGACAAAGATTTTAAAAAAACTGCAAAGCAAATCCAACAGCATTTTAAAAGATTAAGCCTGGTGATAACCAGGGCTCCTTGCACAGGGCATCAAGCTGGGAAAGTGCTTGGACTCTGGACTCAGACGCCAAGATTCTAGCCCAACTGTGATTCCTGCCAGTGTCAGGAACTTGGGTTTGGCATGTAACTTCTCTATGCAGTGTGAAATGAGAACGGTAATAGGACCAACTTTCTAGGGCTTCTATAAATATTAAGGTAATTCATGTACAGAGTATCTGCACATAGGGCTTAGGGATACACATATGACAAGCATCAAAGACAGCCAGGCCATGTAGTCCAGACAATTATCTTTAATGGAAACCTCTAGTTTTACTATTTTCTTGGGAAGCCAGGATCTGTTGCATAGCCTTCTGTGATCTGGAATATGAGGAACAAGTAGAGAATGCCTGAATCTAATGTTTGTCAGCCATTCCCTTTGCGGATAACAAGCACTACTATTCTCAGCAAAAGAAATCTCTTCACAAAATCCATCTTATGGCTCTCAGAATGGCACTAGGACACCAGTGTCACTGGACCTCCTAGTTTGTGGCCTTGTATACTTGTTGGAAAGGTTGTCTGGTCATGTGTGAGGCTCTAGTCACAGTTCTGGTAGGAAAGCAGCCCTGCACATCTCAGCACCCGCTTGTCCTAGCAGACTTGAGCATCTACCTCTTTGGGTTGTGTGATAAAGATTCTTTTGAGAGCAGAGGTCAGTGTTTTAGGTAGCAGAGGTCTTGAAATTATTGCCAAAAGCCAGGGTATTTGGCCAGAGCAAAGTCTATTTTCTCTCTGCTCTAGTGGCAGGCAGTCTTGAGCCAGCGAGGGGGTGTGTGTCAGGGTCACAGTTTAGGGCTTCGTCGTCCCTGGCTTCTCAGTGATGAGGGAGCCTGGGGCAGGCTGAGGGCGAAGTGCAAGCTCGCCACACATCTCCCCTCCCCGCAGCTAAGTGGGATGTGTGTGATATTCGGCAGGTACTCCTGGTTGCCCGAGACAACAAATGGCCAACTGATAGAGATCACAGTCGCACAGGACTTAGGTTTCCATCAGTTTACAAACATCTTGGTAAATTACAAGAAAAAAAGCTATCTTATCAATAGCCCAGTCTCCAGAAACCTATAAACTCAGGTCCCTGGAGCCCCAACATCACCCCTCCATAATGATACAGGGAACAAAAGCAAGAAGAAAATGTTAGGTAAAATTAAATTTGCTCATAACCTGCAGCCCATTTGATGGATACTTGAGGCTGGCAGAGTAAAACGTTTCTCCAGAAACTCCCTACTGTCTTTTTTTTTTTTTTTTAAATCTTGAGAGACAGAGAGAGACAGTGTGAGCAGGGGAGGGTCAGAGAGAGGGAGATACAGAATCTGAAGCAGGCTCCAGGCTCTGAGCTAGCTGTCAGCACAGAGCCTGACATGGGGCTCAAACCCACAAACTGTGAGATCATGACCTGAGCTGAAGCCGGACGCTTAACCGACGGAGCCACCCAGGCGCCCCGACTCCCTACTGTCTTAATGTTAATGCTTTGCTACAGGGAAAAAACAATCTTAGTTTGACAATAGCTAGAACTTCCAGTATTCTGTGAATCTTTTTAGCATATGAAAATCTCATTGAAAATTTCCCCTTGACTTTACTTCCCCCAACTCCCAAATATATAACCACAGGTCTGGGGCAGCTCTTTCCGCCCATGGATCCTGTCCCTGAGCTTTAATAAAATCACCCTTTGCACCCAAGACATCTTCAAGAATTCTTTCTTGGTTGTTGGTTCCAGACTTCCCACCATCATCGCAAAAATCTCATCATCAGGGACAAGTGACCGGCTGTCCCAGATAGAAGGACTCAACAGGGACGGGAGAAGCTGAGCTGTCACACTTTCTGACAGCATTTTCATCAGTGTATAAGAAAGAGAAAAAGAAGCAACGTCAAAAAGAGCAACTAGCTAGAAAACACATCTGAACACAGTTTTGGAGAAGGATTTTCCACAAACAGGAGAAGAACACTGTTCTGTGCAAGTGTTACCAAAGTTCCAAAGGCCAATGGCCAGAGATGCCAGGAGGGGCATGCTCTCTGTCTCTGACCACTAGGTGGTAGCTGGGCCCGTGGCTGAGAAGAGAGAAGGCACAGACTCGCGTCCAGAGGAGGTGGTGACAAGGAGGCGGGCCTACTAGGCTGCATAAAGGCAAGAGAATCCTGTCTGAGGCTCAAGCTGCCTTAGCACTTGGTTCAGAGGATCCTGTCCTAGGGTAATGGCATTTAGCCTGTGGATGCCAGGAACCCAGGCTGAGCTAGCATCCCCAGTGAGAAGCCCAAGGGCTGCTGTGCAAGAGAAGAGGCGCGAGGGAGCACTGGTAAATAGCCACACTTTGTATTAAAATTGCCTTGAAAAGAATGCAAAATCATGCCTAACCTGTACATGTAGGAGAGAGCTAACTGGATAGTTAAACAACCTATAATGTTTAATATGATAATACAGTTGGTCATTGTCTCTGATATAGAATTAGACATAAATAACGAATGATTACAGCTCAATGCATATTTTGTACTGATGATGAGAAATTATAACTCTCTCCCTCGATGTGCTCTGAGTTCGGAGGGCAAAGGCATTTGTGAATATAAATCATGGGAGAGAAACTGAGCAACAAGAGTGAAGTATCTTGCTTTCCTATCTGGCAAATCTAAATCCCTTGTTTCTTTGTACCGTGTTTCTGTGGAATTCTAAGACTGTCTGTTAATCACACTTTGTGGAATTTCAAATGCAGAAGTTTAGGAAAATATTTATAAAGTGAAAAACAGCATTCTGTGAGCTCCAATTTTACCACATGTGTAATCTAATTTACATATTGAAGACAGTAAGCTTTTACATGCAATTATGCTCAAATTAACAGACCACAGTATTTAGTCTTAGTTACAACTAGGGAGACTGAGTCTTAGTAGATTTTAGAAGTATGTGAGGACAAATATTGAGAAAACACCTGTCTTTCTCTCTTAAGAGAACGTGGGCCTGTATATCATTTAGAAATCTGTGCTCACTTGGGAGAAATGCAGTCCATACCCTCAGAAATGTAAAAATCAGACTGGAAGGGACTTTCTAGGTTATGAGTTTGGGACACTTTTGAGAGCAAACTTGGGTGCCAGAACAACGAGCGTAAAATGTAAAACTGTTCTGGGCACACTGAGATGTATGGCCACTCCAGTAAGAGACATGCGGAAGAATGGGAGCCCAAAGGCAGAGGAGGATGGTGAAAATTTCAAGCCCGGATGCATGTTGGAGGTACACTATTGCAGGGTTCCAGGCAGACCGGGACACACTGGCCTCAGTTAACAGGTTGAACCCATTCAACTTCGTTCTTTGGTTGTGCTTGCTTTTGGCATGCTGTTGCGCTTCGTTGGTAGACTGTTAACCTCTCATGAATTAAAACCTGTTTTACAGGGGCACCCGGGTGGCTCAGTCAGTTAAGCAGCCGACTTTAGCTCAGGTCATGATCTCGCAGTCAGTGAGTTGGAGCCCCAAGTCCGGCTCTGTGCTGACAGCTCAGAGCCTGGAACCTACTTTGGATTCTGTGTCTCCTTCTCTCTCTGCCCCTCCCCCACTCACTCTCTATCTCTCAAAAATGAATAAACATTAAAAAAAAACTTTTTTAAAAACCTGTTTTACAGTAAATTTGTTGCCAAGAAGAGGAGCAATGAATTCCTCATTTCACATGCTTTTCTTGGATCGCAACCTGAATGCCACCGAAGGCAACTCTTCAGGACCAAATGTCAAGAACAAATCTTCACCATGTGAAGAGATGGGCATCGCTGTGGAAGTGTTTCTGACTCTGGGTCTCATCAGCCTTTTGGAGAACATCTTGGTCATAGGCGCCATAGTGAAGAATAAGAACTTGCACTCCCCCATGTATTTTTTTGTGTGCAGTTTAGCAGTAGCTGACATGCTGGTGAGCATGTCCAACACCTGGGAGACCATTACCATATACTTAATAAATAATAAGCACCTGGTGATCGCAGATGCCTTTGTGCGTCACATTGACAATGTGTTTGACTCCATGATCTGCATTTCCGTGGTGGCCTCCATGTGCAGTTTGCTGGCCATTGCAGTGGATAGATACGTCACCATCTTCTATGCTCTGCGCTATCACCACATCATGACAGTGAAGCGTTCTGGGGTAATTATTGCGTGTATCTGGACCTTTTGCACAGGCTGTGGCATCGTTTTCATCATTTACTATGAATCCACTTATGTCGTCATTTGCCTCATCTCCATGTTCTTCACCATGTTGTTCCTCATGGCATCTCTGTATATACACATGTTCCTCCTGGCAAGGGCTCATGTCAAGCAGATAGCCACTCTGCGTGCATACAGCTCTGTGCGGCAAGTGACCAGCATGAAAGGGGCTGTCACCCTGACCATGCTGCTGGGCATTTTTATCGTGTGCTGGGCTCCATTCTTCCTCCATCTCATTTTGATGATTTCTTGCCCCCAAAACCTCTACTGTTCTTGCTTTATGTCTTACTTTAATATGTACCTCATACTCATCATGTGTAATTCTGTGATCGATCCTCTGATATATGCCTTCCGCAGCCAGGAGATGAGGAAGTCCTTTAAGGAGATTATTTGTTGCCATGCCTTCAGAATACCCTGTGGGTTCCTCGGCAGGTATTAAACAAAAAGTTTTTCTCTCTGTGGCTCTCTCTTATCCTTCATTTACCGTATGGCAAAATCAGTTGGTACAGCCAAGGAGGAAGCCAGAAAACTAGAAACCAAAGCTGTCCAGAACTGTTTCTCTTCTTTCTGTTGAATTCATGCTGCACTTTTCCCCTTCTGGCAGTTGTTAGGTCCAACATGCATATGTTGCTTAAACGATTTCGAAATGGAGTGTGACAATTTCTTACTATCCTGTTTTCCTCCTACTTTTTCTCCTGCTCCCATCCATTTCTGGTGGTCCAATCTATCCTCCATCTAGTAAGTGTGTGCTCAGGGAAGAGAAACATCCTAGGTGCAGGTCTCAGTGTGAGGAACGGCTATAACTGAAACTATCAATATAACGGAAAGAAAAGCCGTGTGATTGCTTTCTTTCTCCAGAAGCAGTTTCATAATTTTGCTTAATGCCCGTGGGAGTCATGCATGGTTTTCACAGCAGAATTGAGTGGTCAAATTCTTTGCACTTGAAATTTCTAGCTCATTTGTTGTAGGATGTCTCTACAGCTCTCTTTTCCTGAGAAAATCATGTTTTTGCACTTACCAGGACATAAACCTTCATGCTACAAAATTTGCCTCAGGTAATGTGAAAGCCTCTGTGACTTTTTCTTAATTGTCTTATTCTGATTCAGTCCAGGGTTTGCAAATGAGTGTTTCAGAGTCATGTCGGGGACTCTAGGTGCTCCTACCCTGCATGTACCACATGCCCATACCCAAGTTATCTTTGAGCTTCTCAGAGCCTGTCTTAAAGTCTGAAACCCCCTCACCATATTCTTTGCACATTGCAATCTAACTCCAGCAGCTGAGGTCAGGTGTCTATCTTTAACCCAGGGAGTCCTGTCTTCTGCAATGTAGAATGGAGGGAGAAAATTTGAGTTCAGGTCTTAACTTTGCCACCAACAGGCAATGTTACCTTAATCATCTCATTTCAGGTTCCACATCTGTGCTGACTTCATAGGATGGTCATGAGAACCGCATGAAAAAATGTGAAAACACTTCGAAAACCTGTGAGGCACATAAAGATTGACTATTATTTTAAAGAAATGTTGCAGATTGAATAAATACTAGGGGAAGATGCAGATGACAATGGCCACTGGTCAGCGGTTGGAGGCCAGAAACCAGGACAAACCAGAAACCAGTGGTGGCCCAGAAACCAGGAGGCCTGTTTTGCCATAGAGCAGTTCTGTTACCTTGGGCAAATCTCTAAGTTCTTATCCGACTTGAAGGGCTTGGTCCTTACAGCTCTCATATTTTTGGTGTTATTATCTTCTCTTTTGTTTTGGATCTTCATGTCTAGACTGTTCCCTATGAAGGAAATAGTATAAATAAAGTCACGGACCCTTAGGGTCACATAATGATGAGCTCTCAACAGCTCAGGGGGCAGAGGAACTTCCTTGGTATGGTTCACATAAATAACTTATAGACATGATCCCCACCTTTGACAGCTCAGAGTCTAGGAAAACAAAACAAAACAGTGCTGGCACAACAGGAAAGTGCATAAAATATCCAATTCTTTGGAAAATGGCAAATTAGCAGGTTGTTGGCAACTGAGGTGTGAAGGAACAGCTAGCTCTTCAAATGTTTCTGGTCCTTTTAATAGAACAATCCTTTGTGTATCCATGAATGAAAGTGATCACTATGCACATAAGATGGGAAAACGCAGTTCATGTTTACATGGGACATCTCAGGAACCTAGGTTCTGTGAAAGCTGGCTCCTTGCTCGGCCCAATCACTCATCTGTCAGCAGCAGTTTCTGATACAGAGTAGGCCCTCAGGCAATGTTTGTTATTGCTGCTAAACAAATGCGTACTTAATCTGCTACTCAATATCAGATTTCCTGGCGGCACTCACTGAGTGCTAATTGAGGTTACTAGGTCTCTGATCCTTGGATAGAAACAAACTTTGGCTCTAGAGGTTTACGTTGGCTCCACCTGGGAACCCACTACTTGTTAGGCTAACTCTGCTCTGGTGCTTCATGGCTTCAAACAAGGTCTGATCTTTTCTATAAAAGCCTTTAAGGAAATGCTCAAATGTCTTAATATCGATATAAATGTGGCAGAAGTAACCAGTGTCGAGATGTGTCTTCAGTTGAAGCAATACATGTATATAGTGACATGGTAAATATCTGTAAATGAGCCAATCCCTAGAATCCCAACACAAAGTATCCCCCCACCCCCGCAATAATCCGTGTAACTGTTGTATGGTATTACAAAGTTTTTCTGCTTATGCAGGGACTTTATTTGATGTAAAAATATGTGTTCAAAGAAATGGTTAATAAAGTGGAAGGACCAGACCACTCATTTTAACTTGTCATTCTGATGTGTGATACTCAGAGTGTTTTTGGTCTTCCTGCCAAATTGTCAGGACTGCTAGAAAATGAGAAGGTACATTCATTGGTGATGAGGTTTCCCTAACAGTATTTATCATCTGTAGGATGAGCATTTCTCAGTTCCAAAGGATTTAACTCCTGAAAATAAAATGAAATTGTAAACTTGATATTATATACTGTCCCCAAATCTGTTTTTAGTAAACAAATAAATATTTTGGGGATATCACCTTTTAGTACACAGTATGGGGCTAAAACCAGTATTTAGTAAACAAATAAATATTTTGAGGATATCACCTTTAGTACACAGTATGGGGCCATTAGATAATGTCCACCTCTGCTTACGGGGCATAAATTATTTCAAGGTGTGAATATTTCAAGATACATAGAAACATTGTCCGTAATTCAAGATGCTGCACATAAGTAAATGTGAATTTATGAGGCCTAGTCTCTTCTAGGCTATCATGGCAATTTTCACTAGTGGAATGTGGGGTGCATGTCAGAGTTTTGGGGTGCAGGAATAACTCTGAAAAGGTAAAAAGCGTTTCTATATCAGGTCCAGATATGGCTCCTCTTGATTTGGAAACCAATAAACCAAAAGGACAACTTATGTGATACCTTTCCTCAAGCCAATGAATAATGGTGAAACAGGGGACCACACAGACACTCCCATTCAAGAATGGGAAGAATAGGAGACAGGCATTACACTTCCAGGGCTCACCAGCACCCTGTGGCTACTGCTACCACATTGAACAGTTCAGATCCAGACCTATTAGGTTTGTTGTATGTTTCTCCTTTGTGCCTTGTGACTTTCTTCCTATCTCTCTTTCTTCCTTTCCCTTTCTTTCTTTCTCTTTCTTTCTTTCTTTCTTTCTTTCTTTCTTTCTTTCTTTCTTTCTTTCTTTCTTTCTTTCTTTCATTCTTCCTTTCTTTCTACTCATGTATGCTTTGAGCCTAACAGGGTTTGGAGGAGACTCATGCATTTAGTTTCTTTTCCTTAGATATTTTGTCCAACTGAAGTCCCTGACTCTGGATTTTCTTGAATCCTTTTTTTTTTTTCTTTCCTTTCCTTTTTCTTTTTTCTTTTCTTTTATTTTTTTAGTGTTTTATTTATTTTTGAGAGAGAGAGAGCATGAGTAGGGGAGGGTCAGAGAGAAAGGGAGAAACAGAATCCGAAGACAGACTCCAGGCTCTGAGCTAGCTGTCAGCACAGAGCCTGACACGGGGCTCAAATCCATGAACGGTGAGGTCATGATCTAAGCCAAAGTTGGATGCCCAACCAACTGAGCCACCCAGGTGCCCCTTCTTTTCTTTTTTTAATGTTTGTTTGTTTATTTATTGAGAGAGAGAGAGAGAGAGAGAGAGAGAGAGAGAGAGAGAGAAAATGTGAGCAGGGGAGGGGCAGAGAAAGAGAATCCTCAGCATGGATCCTGAGGTGGGGCTTGAACTCATGACTGTGAGATCATGACCTGAGTGGAAACTACCAGTTGGACACTCTCAACCAACTGAGCCACCCAGGTGCCCCAAATCCTATCTTCCCTTAATGATGGGTTCAAATGTATCATTAAAGAATCTTATTTATTTCTAATGTGATAAAATACATATAACATAAAATTTGTCATTTTAATTTTAAGTCTGTAGTTCAGTGGCATTAAGCGCATTCACATTGTTTTGTTGTCCTATTGAATCCCTTTTATTCCTGCTGTATTCAGTCACTTCGTTCTGTAGTTCATCTCTTTCTTGTAGCAACTCACTAAATCCAGCCAATAGTAACCAACACATACTACTGATGTCCTGTTTTCCAGTGTGTCCCTGTATAATCTTATTATTTTCCATCAGTCAAGCCCCTTTTGTCCACCACATAGCATGCACTGCCATCCTTCCTTGCTCTCTGTGTACCTTTTTAAGTTTTGATTCAGCCACTTTTAAGCAACAATTTCCGTACTTGTCAAGATAGTCTAGGCTAGTACTTGTCAAACTTCAATACCCATATGAAACATGAGGAAAGCTTGTTAGAATCAGGTATGGATCTAGTGGGTCTTGGGTAGGAAATGAGATTTTCCATTTTGAGCAAGCTCCCAGGTGCTGTTGGTCCAGAGGCCACACTTTGAGAAGCAAAGATATCCTGTAGAAACAAATAGCTCCCAAATCTCAGTGACTTAACATAACAGAAGTTTATATTTCCATCATGTTATATGCTTAGCACAAATTAGCAGGGAATCTCATATTAGTTACTCAGAGACACAGGATGATGGAAACCCCACCCTGACATATGAGTTTCTATTTCCACTCACATTTGATTGTCAAAATAAGTTCCATGATTCATCTAACATCAAAGTGAGCTAGAGAAATCAATGTACCTGGAAGGTACATAGACATTGGTGAATAGTATCTAACATATGCTCAACCATAACGCCAGGAGGGTGGCCATTCAGTGTTATTGTCCTCAAGTATCTAACAGGCCAAGGCCAATTATAATAGGCATATGTATAGGAAAGTACATTCCATGTAATTAAAAATGAACTTGTGTGGCATAGTGCAATATTGTGATGTATAATAAAAGTATATATATATATATCCCCATTCCTGGTACAGAGCTCCTCAAAACCTTTGGAATTTCCTAAGCAAGGAGAACAGTAAAGTTATCTTTTGTTATGTTAATAGGGTGGCTTTTAGAATGCCCCTAAAGGATTTGTAATCACCTAGGGCTGTCATCAGAGGAACTGACCACATGATTAGAGGGACAGAATCTTCAGTCCCACCCCCACTATCACCCCACTCCCTGACCTCCAGGAAGTAGGGGATTGCTGGAGGTTGAGTTCAGTTGCCACTGGTCAGTGATTTTATCAGTCATGCCTATGTAATGAAACCTCTATAAATATCCAAAAGGATGAGCTCAGGTGAGTTTCCAGGTTGATGAACATAGGAAGATTTGGGGAGAGCAGCTTGCCAAAAGAGCATGGAAGCCCACACCCCTTTCTCTATACCTTGCCTTGTGCATCTCTTCCAACAGGCTTTTCCTGATTTTTAATGATAAACCAATAATCTAGTAAGTAAAATGTTTTTCTGAGTTCTTTGAGCCTTTCTAGCAAACCAATCAAACTGAAGGAAGAGTTGTGGCAATCTCCTATCTATAACCAATGGATCAGAAGCACAGATGACAAGTGGACTTACCATTGGTGTCTGAAGTGAGGTGGAGGCAGTCTTGTAGGAACTGAGCTCTTGCCTTGTGAGACCTGATGTTAAGTCCAGGTTGGTAGTGTTAGAATTGAGTTGAATTGTAGGACACCCTGCTGGTGTCAAGAGAATTACTTAGAGGTGTGTGAAAAACATACACACATTGTAACTGGTGTAGGAATCAGAATAGTATATAGCTTAGATAGCAATGAGGAAGGAGGGATATGGTGAATTCCCGTATCAGTAGCACTAAAACTCACATGATTTGTGGGGCACACAGCAGAGTTTGGGGATGGGAGTAAGGAGATAAGTTTAGAAAAAGCCCTAAGGTGATGAGAATATATTTGGCTCTTTCCTTCATCACCAGGGAGAATCACTATGTTAAATTTGAGAGAGGAGATATTAGATTTAAAATTAGTAAAATCAAGGGAAATTAATACATGAGTATGTTTATAAATCTTTGAAGGGTGGATGAAAGGGGAACATAAGATGTAAGAAAGCATCACTTGAGTACTAGCTAGTGGCAAAATAGTCTGACAACAGTCAAGAGTATATGTTGGGGCAAGAGTGGAAAATCCCTGATATCTGCTGGGAATGATAGAAAGCCAAGAAGAAGAATCTATTTCACATTTTTTTTAGTGGGAACTAGGGGAGCCATTGAAAGTTTCTCTTTCCTTTTTTGTTTTTCTTTCTTTTAATAAACATGTCCATGATCCAGTAAAATCTGTGCTTGTAAATTAACTTGATGGAAAACTTGCATTTATGTAGGGAGAAGTGGGAGGGAGCTGTCACAGTCAGGCAGGATGTGGGCCTGAGGCCTGGATCAGGTTTGCAATGGAATGTGGAGAATAGAAGTCATCTACAGGAAGGATCCTTTTCCTTGATGTGCAGTTAACTGCCAAGGACTACCAAATAACTACCTACAAAAAAGGACTCAGGTTCTAGTTTGCTAATTATTGCTAATGTCTTCTGACATTATGGCGGTTCCTCTCTCAGTGTCCAATAAGATAATGTTCAGAGTTTTTGGCCTTTAGATTGAGGCCTAACTCTTATTATCCTTGTCCTGATATCTTTCAGATCACAATTTGCTCTGTGTCTGTCCCATCCCTCCTTCCTCACCCCTTCCTGTTTTTTTATTCGTTTTTTGTTCATTTGTTTGGCATCACTACCCTTACTGAAGAACAAATACACTTTTAAAGACTTTTAAGCCAAGTTCTACAAAAAAGACTTGACTACATGTTTTCCACATATTGGCTTTGTCCTTGCCTGTAGTGTGCATTTTAAGTAGAGAATAATGAGATTCTCATGTGTTGATTGATGTATAAAGAAGGGAAGTTTGAATCTTCTCTGCATTACACTAGAACATGCCTCAGTCACATCAGCAGAGTTGAAAGCAGGAACATATAAAAAGACCCTTAGAAATCTCCCAACAGAAACATGATAGCTTCTTAAGCTAGTTCTCTATTTTTGTCTCCTCCTTTTTACCACTAAACTGCTTGCCTACTTTTCCTTTCTTTTTTCTTTTCTTTTTTTAAAGCAGGGGCTATTTTTTTTAATGCTTTTTAAAAGTTTATTTATTTATTTTGAGAGAGGGAGGGAGAGAGAGATTGGTAGTGAGAGAGGATTCCAAGCAAGCTGCCAGCATGGAGCCTATGCTGAGCTCAAACTCACGAATCATGAGATCATTACCTGAGCCAAAAGGAAGACTGAGCCACCCAGGCACCCCAGGCTACTTTTCCTTTCTACCTGAGGACTGCTGGGCCTAACAGTGTGTTGTCACCTCACAGCACCCTGCTGAAGTACTGCTTGCCAATTTCAAACCTTTCTCAGCCTCCACCCTCTTGGCCTCCTTTACAATCTTTGAAACTATCTTCTGCTTCTTAATGCTTCCTCCTTTAGCCTCCCTAATAAATGCTCCCTGTCCTGTTCTGGGCCACTTCTTCATGACAATGTCTTTCATTCTTTCTGATCTCTTCCATCTTCCATAGTTAGGCCTCCCTTGAGATTTTATTGTCAGATTTTTTTTTTCCTTTTATCTTATACTTTTCTCTCTCAGAAGTCTCATCAACTTTCATAATTTTTACTTTGATCTCTGAGCATATGGCCCCCAAATCCTTTATCTCTAGCTTTAACTTCTCTTCTAAGCTTCTGCAGGTTTGGGGGGGAAATGCACACAGGCATCTCAAAATCTGCCTCATAAGCTCTTCTTCTCACATTTCCCCCATATTGGCAAAACCATTTCCTTGGTCTAGAGACCAAGGACTAGAGACCTTGGCATCATCTTTGGCTCATTTCTCTCCCTTGACCTCTCTATATGGTCATTTGGAAAATCCTGCAGAATCTACTGATGAAACATCAATGCCTTAATTCCTTCCTTCCATCCCCACTGCCATAAAAAGGGGGTCTATGTTTTACCTTTAAGTTTGGATTTTTGTGTTAACACCTAAATTACCTCGAGTCTCATCTGGTGCTGCCCTCTCCTAAGGCTGATCTCTTGTAAAGTGCTCCTAAAGTTAGTATAATTCCTTCTTTTCAGAAACCTTCAAAAACCCAGTGCTTGCCTTATTAAGTACCCAATCCTCACCTTAACCTTCAGTGAACTCTAAAATATTATCTAATCTTCCTGTCATCTTGCACATTAATAAAATGAGATTCCTCTGAATATGACTTGTGGCATTCTGCTTCTGGATTTTATTAAAGCTGCTCAGTATGCTTGGAACACCCTCTCTACATCCATGTGAGGTTTGTTTAATGTGCATCTCAAATGCCTCTTCTTCCATGGATTCATTTGGATCACAGTCATAGTATGGCACACATTCTGCCAGGAACTTCAGAGAGTAGACAGGATTTATGTCTTTTACCAGAACATAAGGATCTCTGTGGGAAAGGACTTGCATCAGTTAGGGCAGCAGCACTGTCCAATAGAACTTTCCACAATGATGGAAATGTTTTAAATCTCCTCTGTCCTCTACAGTAGCCACTAGCTACATGTGACAACTGAGAATTTAAAATGTGGCTGGTGTGACTGAGGACTTAATTTTTTATTTAATTAATATTTACACTTAAAAACCATATGTGGTTAGTGACTACCATGTTGGACAGTACAGAATTGAAATTTGGTTCACTGCATACAACAGAAAATCTACAAATACCAGTGACTTAGTCAAGATGAAAGTTTATTTCTCTTTTACAGAAAAAAAAGCCTGAGGTAGGCATTTCAAACCTACACTGGAGCTCTAGGGGGCCATAAAAGGTCAGGTCTTCTATCATTCTCAACATCAATGTTGAGATGGTCCACCATGGCTACTGGAGCTCTAGCTGTGATGTTCAAATTAGACATGAAGGAAAGATAGTAAGGAAACTCAGCTCTCCATTACAAATGTTTTTATTCAACTCAGGAAAATTGTCTTCTATTATTTCTAACTATTTTTGTCTTTTCCCTGTTTCTCTGTAACTCTTTTTGTAGCTCTTATTAGTCCGATGCTGGTCTATCTGGATTAATCATTTATGTGTCTTAATATTTCTTTTCATATTGTCTTCCTCCTTTTGTCTTTTTGTTTTACATTCCAAAAGACTTCTCTAACTTTTTCTTTTTTCCTTTCATGTTTTCTATTGAATTTTTAATTTGGCAATTGTATATTTTATTTCTATGAATTCTTATTTATTTTTTCATTGACTTGTTTTCATCGCAAACTGTTTTTGAAGTCACGGGTCCATACCTTGTTTAATCTCTATAAAGACAGGACCTCATCAAGATAAAAAGCTTCTGCAAGGCAATGGAAACAATCAAAAAAACTAATAGGCAACCGACAGAATGGGAAAAGATAGTGGCAAATGGCATATCACATAAAGGGCTAGTATCCAAGATATACAAGGAGCTCACTAAACTCCATGCACGAAAAATGAATGATCCAGTGAAGAAATGGGCAGAAGACCTGAATAGACACTTCTCCAAAGAGGACATCCAGATGGCCAACAGGCACGTGAAACGATGCTCAGTGTCACTAATCATCAGGGAAATTCAAATCAAAACCACACTGAGATACCACCTCACACCAGTCAGAGTCGCTAAAATGAACAAATCAAAAGATTATAGATGCTGGCGAGGGTGTGGAGAGACGGGCACCCTCCTACACTGTTGGTGGCAATGTAAACTGGTGCAGCCGCTCTGGAAAACAGTGTGGAGGTTCCTCAAAAAACTATCCATAGAACTCCCCTATGACCCAGCAATAGCCCTGCTAGGGATTTACCCAAGGGATACAGAAATGCTGATGTATAGGGGCACATGTACCCCAATGTTCATAGCAGCACTTTCTACAATAGTCAAATCATGGAAAGAACCTAAATGTCCATCATCTGATGAATGGATCAAGAAGATGTGGTATATATATACAATGGAGTACTATATGGCAATGAGAAAGAATGATATATGGCCATTTGTAAGAAAGTGGATGGACCTTGAGGTTGTCATGCTAAGTGAAATAAGTCAGGCAGAGAAGGATAGATACCATATGTTTGCATTCATAGGTCTAACAGGACAGACCTGGCAGGGGACCATGGGGAGAGGAAGGGGCAAAGAGAGCGGGGAAGAGTGAGGGACACAGATCAAAGGGGACTACTGAATACTGGAGACGAACCACGGACTGAAGGGGGGGAGGGGGGATGGTCATAGTGGGGGGCACTTGTGGGGAGAAGCACTGGGTGTTATATGGAAACTAATTTGACAATAAACTATTATAAAAAAAATCTCTATAAAGACAAATTCAATTTTTAAAAAATCTGTCCTCTTAATTGAATCATTTGTTTTTTCAGAAGTCAATGATTCTATTGATCTTGCTCCTTTCCATTTGTATGGCTCATTCCTCTCCAATGCTAGGTGAACTTACATTTTCCATTCATACATATAAGTGAAGGAGTGGGTGTGATTGATTTAGTTCTTGAATAAGATTCCTTGATGTTTTCCTAAATGAAAAAGGCTCATTGGGTGGCTCTGTGGTGGGGGGGGGGGGGAGCACATAATTTGTCAGAGTTACTTGAAGGTTGTGAGAGGGCTAATAGCTTTGGCACATCCCCCGCCCAGCTGAGCTAAAATGGGAGATTGTTCTGGAATTCTGATCTCCAGTCTGAGAAACTAGCTCCTCCTGGGTGGCCTCCTGGGTGCTTTAAGGAGTGTTACTTTACATTCACTTTGAAGGCACTTGCAGCGGTGCAGTTTGTATGCCATGCCATAGATCTACAGATAGTTCTCATACGGTTCCTCTTCAGTTCTTCCTTCCTCCTATCCTTGCTTCCATCCTGCTGAGTCTCGTGGACTCTTCTGTGAGAAACTGGTGGGCTCCATTCCATATTTTTCTCCTGTGTGCCTTAGGCTATGGTACTCCTTAGTCTGTCTGTCAGTATGACCCATCTACCTTCCAGCTCCCTAAATTCATCACAAATTTTAGTCCTCTGGCATAACCATGCTGTTCTCAGTGCTCTTATGACTTCATTCCCTTTTATACTTTTTTTTTTACTGTCATTTCTGTGGATTTGGGGGAAGAGGTGATGATAGATACTTGAATGAACAATCTATTTGAGCTACATTTCAAGGCTAGCAGGATCTGTCTTCTATGCAAAGTAGAAAGGCAAGAGATTGCCCAGAATCCAGCATCTAGTTCCAACTGTGGTTCTACTTACAAGGACATGGCCACACCCAGGACAAGAGACTTTGCAACATTAAAGAAGCATAGGATCTTACCTCATCCAGGCACCTTGAGCATTGTTCTACTGTCTTTCTTCTTATCTTCACTCTTAACTAGAGAGTGCAAAGCAATTGATCAAAGACCATAACCAAAGTGAGAGGAGATGAGCAGGGTCCCTGAGGTATTTAGAGGCCTTTCAAAGTTATTGGTCAAACTTTTTTTTCTGCCAGTAGGTGGCAGTGAACATATCTCAAATTTTTGTACTCTTTTTCATCTAAGGCTCTCACCAGCCAGTTCATGAGTTGAAGTAACCCCAGGTCAGAATTCTTCCCCAAGCCTCATTGCTTAAAAACGACTCAAAAATATCATGAATGCAAACTGCAATGTTCTGTGTATTTTGAAAGGATTATCTCATTTAATCTCCAACCATCATAGCAAATAATTAAATATTACTATTCTCAATTTAACCACCAGGAGACAGAAGCTCAAAAAATTAAGTAAATTGTCTAAGATTGTATACCTAATATGTAATTGTCTCTCAATTCAAACTTAGGGGCTTCAAAAAAATTGCTGCATTTTATTGTCATTGTAAGTCGTAGACTTCCTTTGAGTTCTTGCTGCACTTCACATGGGCCCAGTTTGGCTCCACACTCCTTCATGGGACTGCATTCCTGCACCACGCCACCCTCTGTGTGTGGGAGGCAGGGTGGGATGGGGATGGGAGATGATAAGAGTGACTGGTAAGTACAGATGCTGGAGGTAGCTGTAAAATTTTGGTTTAGACCCATGGTTCTTCAGAAGCTGATATGGCTTCAGGCAGCTAAGAGTTTTACATTCAAAAGGGGCACCTTGTGTCTAACTTTTGGGCAGACTTAAGTTACATGTTGTAGCCTAGAAGCAGCAGCATCTTCTCAGCAGGGTCATATGGGAGAGTGGCACTGGGCCTACTCCAAACCCTCCTTCTGGTAGCACAGTGGCACAGACTCCTCAAGCCTTTCACTGCCCAGATATGAATGAAGGGAAGAAGGCCCTGCATGAACTTGTGGGGCCACCCCATCCTTCATCATGTCAAGGGTGGCTGCTGAAGGCACTACTGGCTTAAAGGAGCATGTCTTTCAAGACTTCCTTTATGAGCCTGTGTCAAGTACCCTTAAAGACTACTAGCACCTCATCCAAATATTCTTTCAGTGTTCTTTTGGAGCACCTGGACTTCCTGTATTAGTGTCACTTCTTTTGGATGAGTCATTGTTTTCTAAGACCCCACATTCATTCATGTATGCACCAAGCAATTTTCGAGCCCCCAACATTGGGAACATAATGGTGAATAAGAGGCAGTTCTTTCCCTAATGGCTCTTACAGTCTATTGTGACTCGAGTGATAAATGGATTTGGGAGAGTCAAAGCCAAAGGGCAAGGGCCAGTATGCAGGACACATCTCTCATAGCCTGAGCTCCCAGCAGCCTGAACCAGGCACTGGGCTGGACGGGACTAGGGAGAGCTGATAACTGGGATACCAAGACAAAAGGGGGATGGAAGAGTTTGTGGTTCTGCCCAACAAACATTCATGAGTGTTTTTGTCTCTCCTTTATTCTCTTTCTTCTTAAAATTCGAGGCTGCGAAGGTTTACGTGTGAGTGTGTGAGAAGGCGTCGGTTGCCAGTGTATGTAGTTGTGGTCCCTCCAGAAGTACTTGGCTAGATGGTGCTTCGGGAAATTCACAACTGTCCTCTGACTTGATTTTCTCTTGTCAGACAGTGGTGTTCTGTCCTGAGGTCCCAGAGCCACTGAGGAGCAGGAGGGGAGATTGAAGGCATTCTGAGGTTGGACCTAGCAGCCAGAGTATCTAATGTTTAATGAGAACTATGATTTTTCAGCGGGGAGATTGAAGGCATTCTGAGGTTGGACCCAGCAGCCAGAGTATCTAATGTCTAATGAGAACTATGATTTTTCAGCATATCCATCTGCTTCTGCCTTTCCACTAGTACTGGAAGCCAACTCCATCTCCAGTACAATTTGCCTTCATGCCTCCAAACCACTCACTCTTTTGGCCGCATACCAGCCAATTCCACAAACTTTGTAAAGTCTGTCCAAACCTCAGAATTCCATAAATGACTGTCAATGCCCTTCACAATTTGGTTTTTGCTTCTCTCTCCACCTTCATGTCTTTCTTATCTTCCTGTGATTTGTGTTCTTGTCACATGGCCCTATTTTTTTCCCTCAGTTGGAACTGTGCTCTCAGTTTCTTCCTTCCAGAACTTGGCCTGTCTAGAACATCTTGTGTTTCTTTTTCCTTCTCTTGACTGATTCTTGCCAACCTTCAACACAGTTCCCTGCAGGAGACAAGTCCACTTGTCCCTCCTCTGGGCTCCCTTATCCAGGCACTTTTCTCTCAGCATTGGCATTGCTTGTTTGTCTTTATTGAGCAGTAGATTCTAAGCTGCATGAAGAGGAGGAGGAGTGTCTTCATTCAGTTTTTTATTCAACAAATCTTTATTGAGTGGCTACCAAGCACCAGATATGGCATTAGGCACTGGGGGTACAGTCATAAATATATCTATAATTTTCAGAGATGTGCCTTCATTTTGTGGCTTTGACTTGAAACAGTTTGCAGGCAATAGATATTTGTGGATTGAACAAACCGATTTTCCCAAATGGATTTAGACCTTCTGATGCTTTAATGAAAAAGACAGTTCTCTATTTATCACGTGTGAATTGTAACAAAAGTCGAGACTTGCAAATCTTTAACCAAGACCCAATATCTAGCACACCCCTCAGCAAATGAATCCCACAGGTGCCAAGTGTAATGAGTCCTTTGGAATGTATTTTAGCCAATAAGCTGACTGCAGTCCTCAATCATGGTGTAGTCTCCTGAGAAATGAGGTGCATATGTAAAAACTCACAGAAACCTTCTCTCTACTAAGTGTCCCACCTTGGGTTCTGGGGAGGGGCAAATTATACTGTTGGGATGTCTCTAACTCTAGTACACATATTTGTGCATGTGTGCATGTGCACGCACGCGCGCGCGCGCGCACACACACACACACACACACACTCCTGACTAAAGTCACTATCAGTGGAATTTTTAAAGGGGCAGGGGGCAAAGATGTCATACAAAGACCTAAGAAGTATGAGTGCCAGGGAAAAGCAGAAGGGGCCCAGATTCTGGTCAGTGCTTCTCGTGTGCATGAGTTCATCCATCATCTATACCTTTAACACAGAGTGACTAGAACCCTGCTGTACTCTCTAGGCTATTCTCTCTAATCATTGAGTTTAAAGTTTTAATTCAACTCAGTTCAACTCACTTGTAATTATTAATACCTGTACAATGGTCTCTTTCTAATTTTAATATTAAGTTATATTTCCCCTTTTTTAAAAAAATTGAAGGCACAGATTAGCACAATACAAAGTCTGTATCCCAGTGGACAATCAGCAATTAAGAAGCAAATCTCTAGGAGCGCAAACAGGTAACATTTAACACAAGCATAGTAGTACCTTAAAAAATCCATGTGGGATCTTGGACAGGCAAGTAGGCAAGATATTTGGTAGTGGCTGGTTTAAAACAACTTCTGAAGGAATATTCTCCACCCTGATCTGCTACTCTTTCCATTAAAACTAAGGAGTTGTATCAAATCCAGCCGCCAGAGCTGTGGGGGATGTATTATAGGTGGTAGACAACAAAGTGTGTTCACAATCTAAAGCACTGATAGGAAGTCATGAGGGAAAGAAGCAGTTCACCAGTGCTGGGTCTTGTGCATTCGTTGTTAAGAACAAAACAACCTAAGCTGGTATAATGTGCATTTGAGTGTAAATGTTCTATACTTCAAATATAAAACTCCGCTTATTAAGAGGCTGAGAACTCCAAGGCTCAATATGAAAGTGACCAGAATGGGGTGGAACACATCATATACTAACATGAATTATTCCTAAAGATCAGAAGATATATGATTATATATGATTATTCATAGCTCAGAAGACAGCACAGAATAAGTATAATTGAAAAGGAGGAACCAGCAACTACCCAGATACTTTTTTATCTCAGGCACTCCTGGCTAAGGACATCAAACTAGGAAGCAGAATTGGGTGGTTAACACCAGGCTTGAACCATAGTTTAACTACACATTATTTTTTAAGTCATGTGCATGCAACCATTTATTCTGCATTTATAATTACTCCTGCCTTCAGCCATGTTCCCTAAAGGAAGACTTACTAAGACTCTTACCTTGTGCCAGGTACTATTCTAAGCATCTGTCATGTAGAAACCCATTTAACCATTGTAACACTAGGAGGCAAGTATCATCATTGTCTCCATTGTAAGGGTGAGAATATGGAGGCAGAGAGAAGAAAAGTAACTTGTATGACTCCCTTATCTGCTAAGTGGCAGACATGGGATTTGTATTTCAACAGTCTAACTAACTAACTAACTAACTAACAACTAACTAACTAACTAACTATATAGTCTCTATGTGTCAAAATATTAATGAGCTCTGTAAAGTCCATTGCATTTTTTAGGATCATTTTTTTTTTGTTTTGTTTTTTTATTTATTTTTCATTTTTTTAAATAGTTTATTGTCAAATTGGTTTCCATACAACACCTGGTGCTCTTCCCCACAAGAGCCCTCCTCCATCACCACCACCTCTTTTCCCCCCTCCCCCTTCCCCTTCAACCCTCAATTCGTTTTCAGTATTCAATAGTCTCTCAAGTTTTACGTCCCTCTCTCTCCCCAACTCTCTTTCTCTCTTCCTCTGCCCCTGGTTCTCCTTTAGGTTTCTCCTATTCTCCTGTTAGATGGCCTACAGGCACATGAAACGATGCTCAACATCACTCATCATCAGGGAAACAAATCAAAACCACACTGAGATACCACCTCACACGGGTCAGAGTGGCTAAAATGAACAAATCAAGAGACTATAGATGCTGGTGAGGATGTGGAGAGACGGGGACCCTCCTACACTGTTGGTGGGAATGTAAACTGGTGCAGCCCCTCTGGAAAACAGTATGGAGGTTCCTCAAAAAGCTATCCGTAGAACTCCCTTTTGACCCAGCAATAGCCCTGCTAGGGATTTACCCAAGAGATACAGAAGTGCTGATGCATAGGGGCACATGTACCCCAATGTTCATAGCAGCAATGTCAACAATAGCCAAAACATGGAAAGAGCCTAAATGTCCATCCCCTGATGAGTGGATCAAGAAGATGTGGTATATATATACAATGTAGTATTACATGGCAGTGAGAAAGAATGAAATATGGTCATTTGTAGGAAAGTGGATGGACCTCGAGGGTGTCATGCTAGGATTATTTTCTTTTAACCTAATCTTCTTGTTGACTTCATAAAATTCAGAGACTGGTGTCTGTCACTTAGGCAGTCCTCTGGCCCTTCATCTCCTTGCAGGTGCCCATACCTCAGGGTAAGGAAGTGGAAAGAAAGAAGCAAATCAAACCCAAGAGCTCCTTCCTCTGGGGTAGACTAGGCATCGGCAGCATTGAACTGATGATGCTTGCAGAAAGAAGCAGTGGGACTGGAGGTGGTGTCACCTCCAGGCTTCAGTCTCAGAAAGCCGGTAAATGCAGTGGCACCCAGTGGATGTCACTGGTGTATGAACATCATGGGAACCAGTGGCAGAACTCCCAGCAGCAGGGCCTAGAGCTGAGGAGCCTGCGGCAGCAGGAAGGTTTGGGCAAATGTCAATGCCAGCACCAGGCCTGCAGAACCCTTCAGCTCCAGGCAAGGTCTGCTGTCTCTCAGAGTGGCAGCTAGGTGTAAGCTGGCTGGTGTTCCCAAAGGAATCTGGCAAGAGCCAGAGAAGTACTATTTTCTGGTTATTTATGGTGATTTAAAAACTTAAGGATTGGTTTGACCTGACAGTTTACATGTTTGATCATTCTCAGCTTCCAACAGTCTTGGATTCCCATCTGGGAATTTCCTACTCTTTTGGATAAATTAAATTAGAAGTCACTATTCTGTGACTCATGAGCTACCTCTTCAAATGTTTGCTTTCCCTCTGCTCCCTTCAATTTTTTGCTTTTTATGATCTCTACTAGAGTTGAAAATAGGGAGAGAGGGGTTTCAAAATATTGATTTTTAAAACAACTCTTTGTTATTGGTTCACTGTTAGACTTTAGAATAAAAGAATTAGAAAAAATTTATTAAAAGATTTTGAATCATCTGTCATTTTTCCTCATTTATACTATCCATGACTTTTTTCCCCCTTAAAGTAATGGAAACTTCTTCTCATATGAAATATGTGGTAAGTTAATGAATAAATCAAATAAAAGAGTAGTACTCAGATTGAAATGGGGTAGGGCCCTGAGCCCACTGAGTGGTCTCTTCTGATCTTCCCTTACTTTCCAGGGTGACTGAAACAGTTTCTAAAACATGACATAGGAGGTCAAAGACTGAGGGGTTCCTGGCTGGCTCAGTCAGTAAAGCATGTGACTCTTGATCTCAGGGTTATAAATCCAAGCCCCTTGTTTGGTGTAGAAATCACTTATAAATAAAATCTTAAAAAAACAAGAAAGTCAAGGACTTAATATATTCCATTGAATATGTAGGAGAAAAAAATAAAACAATAATACAAAGCAATCAAGGGAAAACTGGTCTCGCTGGTATCCAAATGCTGCAGTGGGGAGACCCTGGTCGGATAGCTCAACGCCCCTCCCCCCTAATGTTTGCCAGCCCTGAGACCTCAAACATGGGGCAAAAGTTCTCTGAGCTTGAGTTTCTTATCTAAGGTAAATTCAGGTTTCTTATACTGTCAAATATTTTTTTATCTATCATTGTAGGTGTTAAATAGAAGAAACTATGGAAGAACTTGACACAGAAAACTGTCCATAGATATTATAGCAAAGATTTAGACAAAATTATTCATCAGCAAACAAGCTGGTCAGGTCCAGGCACCTCAAGTTTTTGCATTCAGGTGCTGCAAGCATGAACAGACAGATGATGTGTGTTCAGCTGAAAGCTGGGTAGTTTAGTTTCTCTGTTGTAAGTGATCCACTGAGAATCCAGATGACTCTCTCTCTCTTTCTGTGGATTCAGTGAAGAGTAGATGGAGATGAACTAGATACTCATGACTGGCCTGTTTCACACCAGGGAGGAGAGCAACCTGGGGGAGGGGATTGGCCTGAGGTAGGCCTTATGCAGAGGCCAAGAATAAATGCAGCATTTGTCGTAATGAGTCACTAGAGTGGCAGAGCCAACCAGACAAAAGGTACTGAAAACAGCATGTTCACTCCGTAACCTTAACTATAAAGGTCAGCTAGAAAATTATATCAAGTTGAGAATGGTGGTAATAATAGCATTTGGAAGAAATGCCAAGAGATTTATTTCATCACCAGATGCACCTTGCCTTTTCTAGTAACAACCCTTTTAAGTATGAATGGGAATCCTTGAGACCCAGAGAGAGGTGGAGTCAAGAAGTGGGATCGTTGGTTCACTGTGAGTGTGAGGAGATATAGCCGGGAACATGCAGCCTCATGATTTCAGGAAAGGTGAGCACTTCCACAGGTTCCTAATAGATCAGGCGATATATGCTCATCTTCTGAGATCACTCTGTGGGGACATTGTGGGAGATTACTGCTGATTTTCTCAGTGACAGCAAAATATGTTGCAAGAAGCTGAGTGGGAAACAAAATCAGACGCATGCATCCTGAAGTCACAGTGGGAGCAATGGGGACAGAAGCAGTGACCAAAGATCAGAGGGACGAGGATGTCAGTAGGTGCCAGCTAAGAGCTGTGGACAGACATTCCTTTGTCACTAATTCCTTGACACCTTCTGGCCTTTAGATGTTACTCTGGAAGGAAATGTTGATAAGGGTGAGATGGGACTGAACCACTAATCCTCAGAGTTTAAGTCTGAAATGGTGGAGATCAAATCTATCTGCAATTAACCAGATTAAATTGTTTTATAGGACATGTAAGTATTTAATTAGAAAGTAAATTTAGTTAAAAGACAATAAAATTACAATTTCGTATACCTGAGTAGTGTGAAATGTAAACTATTGGGTCCATTAGACAGCCCATGAGTTACAGGGTTCAAAGAAGTGAGGAAATTATCTTTTTTTAAATTAATTTACTCTCAAGTTAGTTAACATGTAGTGTAGTCTTGGCTTCAGGAGTAGAACCCAGTGATTCATCTCTTACATATGACACCCAGTGGTCATCCTGAAAAGTGCCCTTCTTAATTCCTGTCACCCATTTAACCCCACTCCTACCCCCTCCTCACCAATCCTCAGTTTGTCCTCTGTATTTAAAAGTCTCTTATGGTTTGCTCCCCTCTCTGTTTTTATCTTATTTTTCCTTCCCTTCCCCTACATTTATCTGTTGAGTTTCTCAAATTCCAGATATGAGTGAACTTATATCATATGTGTCTTTCTCTGACTGACTTATTTCGCTTAACATAATACCCTCCAGTTGTATCCACATTGTTGCAAATGGCAAGATTTCATTCTGTTTCATCACTGAGTAGTATTCCATGATATATATATACCATATCTTCTTTATCCATTTATCAATTGATGGAAATTTGGGCTCTTTCCATGATTTGGCTTTTGATGATAGTGTTGCTATAAACATTGGGGTGCATGTACACTTTCAAATAGGCATTTTTGTATCCTTTGGATAAATTTCTAGTAGTATAATTGTTGGGTTGTATTTTTAAATTTTTGAGGAATCTCCATACTATTTTGCAGAGTGGCTCCACCAGTTTGCATTCCCACAAACAGTACAAAACAGTTCCCCTTTCTCCACATTCTCACCAGCATCTGTTGTTTCTTGAATTGTTAATTTTAGCTATTCTGACTGGTGTGAAGTGGTATCTCATTGTGGTTTTGATTTGTGTTTCCCTGATGATGTGTGATGTTGAGTATCTTTTCATGTGTCTGTTAGGAATCTGGATGTCTTCTTTGTAAATGTCTCTGTTCACGTCTTCTGCCCATTTCTTCACTGGGTTGTTCTTCAAGTGTTGGGTTTGATAAGTTCTTTATACATCTTTGATACTGTAAGGATGCAGGTTTGAGACAATAGAAGGGCACACATTGCCCAAGGCAAGAGGGACCACCCTTGTAATACCCTTAACATTCCTAAGGGCAGGCCTAGAAATAGAAGCTAAGGCTAGTTACACCCTATGTGAGGGTCCTGGGTCTACTCTGATTGGTTAACACTCTAATTGTTGTAATTGGATAAACCTGTCAATATTGTGTAATAATAATTGGATCACTGTACCTATGTCACAATTTCCTGTAACTCCCCCTTCCCAAACTCATAAAAGCCCTGCCCTGCCTTTGTTCGGGGCTCTCAGCATGGATCCACCACGCCTGTAAAGTCTGTGAGCCCGAGTTTAGGCCCTGGCGAGCCTAAACCCGTAATAAAGCCCTTTGCTTTTGCATGCGTGCTTCGGTCTCCCTGGCGGTCTCTGGTTTTCAGGGACGATAAAGAAATCTTAGGTATTACAATACTAACCTTTATCCTATGTGTCATTTACAAATATCTTCTTCCATTCATAGACTGCCTTTTAGTTTTGTTGATTATTTCCTTTGCTGTGCAGAAGTTTTTTTATCTTGATAGGGTCCCAATAGTTCATTTTTGCTTTTGCTTCCCTTGCCTCCTGATACATGTCAAGTATGAAATTGCTGCAGCTGAGGTCAAAGAGGTTGCTGCCTGTTTTCTCCAGTAGGGTTTTGATGATTTTCTGTTTTGCATTTATGTCTTTTATCTATTTTGAATTTATTTTTGTGTATGGTGTAAGAAAGTGGTCCAGATTCATTCTTCTGCATGTTGCTGTCCCATTTTCCCAGCATCATTTGCTAAAGAGACTGTCTTTTTTCCATTAGATGCCCTTTCCTACTTTGTAGAAGATTAGCTGGCAATATATTTATGGGTCCTTTTCTGGGTTTTCTATTCTGTTCCATTGATCTATGAGTCTGCCTTTATGCCAATACCATACTGTCTTGATGATTATAGCATTCAAATACAGGTTAAAGTCCGGGATTATGATGCCTCCACTTTGGATTTCATTTTCAACATTACTTTGGTTATTTGGGTGGCCCAGCCCGCAGGTCAGTCAACGCACGTTCTTGAGGGAGGGAGTGAGAATAGGGTAGGGCAGGGAGCACAGAGAATTGAGGCAAGACAAAGTCTCTGATCAAGCCTCTTTTATTGAGAGAACACAAACATCTTATAAAGGGTTCAAGGCGGGAAGCAAGGCAGCTGACTTAGGTCGGTTGCTAGGAAACAGGGTCAAGTGATTTCTAGGAAAAGGCTAGGGTAAAGGGGGAACCGAAACTGCAATTTTAGCTCAGCGCCTAAGGGGCCGGTAAGAAAGCTCAGACTAGCTGTCTTCAGCGCTGAATTGGGAGAGATTACGCTGTCCCGCCTACAGGCGGCTGATCTTTGTTCTTCTGGCTCCCCACAGGGAGTGACACTTCCTTGCCTGCAGGCGGCTGATCTCCATTCTGGCTCCCCACATTTGGGGTCTTTTGTGGTTCCATACAAATTTTAGATTGTTCTAGCCCTGTGAAGAATGATGGTGTTATTTTGATTGGGATTACACTGAATGTATAGATTGCTCTCCATAGTATTGACATTTTAACAATATTTGTTCTTCCAATCCATGAGCATGGAATGTGTTTCCATTTCTTTGTGTCTTCTCCAATTTCTTTCATAAGCTTTCTATAGTTTTCAGTGTACAGATCTTTTACCTCTTTGGTTTGGTTTATTTCTAGGTATTTTATGCTTTTTGGTGCAATTATAAATGGGATTGATTCCTTGGTATCTCTTTCTGTTGCTTCATTATTGGTGTATAGAAATGCAACTGATTTCTGTACACTGATTTTATATCCTCAGACTTTGCTGAATTCATGTATCAACTCTTTCAGTTTTTCAGGTTTTCTATGTAGAGTATCATGTCACTGCAAAGAGTGAAAGTTTGACTTCTTTGCCAATTTAGATGCCTTTTATCTCATTTTGCTGCCTAATTGCTGAGGCTAAGACTTCCAACACTAGGTTAAACAACAGTTGTGAGAGTGGACACCTCTGTTCCATTCCTGATATTAGGGGTATAGCTGTTAACATTTTCCCATTGAGGATGATATTAGTTGTGGGCCTTTCATATATGACTTTTATGATGTTAAGATATGTTCCTTCTATCCCTACTTTCTTGAGGGTTTTTATCAAGAAAAGGTGCTGTATTTTGTCAAATGCTTTTTATATATCTATTGACAGGATTATATGGTTCTTATACTTTCTTCTATTAATGTGATGTATCATGTTGATTGATTTGCAAACATTGAGCCAGCCCTGCAGCCCAGGAATGAATCCCACTTGATCATGGTGAATAATTCTTTTAATGTACTATTGAATTCAATTTGCTAGTATCTTGGTGAGAATTTTTCCAACCAGGTTCATCAGGGATATTGGCCTGTAATATTCTCCTTTTTGGTGGGGTCTTTATCTGGTTTTGGAATCAAGGTAATGGTGGCTTCATAGAATGAGTTTGGAAGCTTTCCTTCTATTTCTTTTTCTTTCTTCCTTCCTTTCTTTCCTTGTTTCTTTCTTTCTTTCTCTTATTGGAACAGTTTGAGAAGAATAGGTATTAACTCTTCTTTAAGTGTCTGATAGAATTCTCCTGGGAAGCCATCTGGCCCAGGACTCTTATTTTTTGGGGAGATTTTTGATAACCAGTTCAATTTCTTTGCTGGTTATGGGTCTGTTAAATTTTTCTGTTTCTACCCTTTGAGTTTTGGTAGTGTGTGAATGTCTAGGAATTTGTCCATTTCTTCCAGTATGTATTTCTATGGTGTTGGTTGTGATCTGTCTTCTTGCATTCATGATTTTATTTATTCGGGTCCTCTTTCTTTTTGAGAAGTCCAACTAGGGGTTTATCAATTTTGTTTATTCTTTCAAAAAACTAGCTCTTAGTTTCATTGATCTCTTCTGTTGTTTTGGATTCTATATTACTTATTTCCATTCTATTCTTTATTATTTATTTCCACTGGGTTTGTGCTTTACTTGCTGCTCCTGTTCTAGCTCCTTTAGGTATAAGGTTAGGTTGTGGGCTTGGGACCTTTCTTGCTTCTTGAGCTAGGCATGAATTGCAATGTATTTTCTTCTTAGGACTGCCTTTGCTGCATCCCAAAGTGTTTGGACTGTCATGTCTTCATTTCCATTTGCTTTCATGTATTTTTAAATTTCTTTTTTAATTTCCTGTCTAACCCACTCATTTGTTAGTAGGATGTTCTTTAACGTCCATGTATTTGGGCAATTTCCAATTTTTTTCTTGTGGTTGATTTCAAGTTTCATGTTGTGATCTGAAAATATTCATGATGTTATCTCAATCTTTTTGTACTTGTTAAGGGCTGTTTTGTGATCTAAAATGTGACCTATTTTAGAGAAAGTTCCTTGTAACTTTGAGAAGAATATATATTCTGTTTCTTTAGGATGAAATGTTTTGAATATATCTGGTAAGTCCATCTGGTTCAGTGTGTCATTCAGAGCCATTGTTTCCTTATTGATTTTCTGCTTAGATGATCTGTCCATTGCTATAGTGGAGTATTAAACTCTTTTACAATTACAGTATTATTATCCAAAAGTTTACTTATGTTTGTAATTAATTGATTTATATATTCAGATGCTTCACATTGGGGTTATAAATATTTACAACTGTTAGTTCTTCTTGATGGATAGACCCCTTAATTATGAAATAATGCCTTTCTTTATCTCTTCTTAAAGTCTTTGTTTTAAAATCTGTATCTTTGTTATAAGTATGTTTACTCTGGTTTTCTTTGGGTGTCCATTATATGATAGATGGCTCTGCAAACCCTCATTTTCCATCTGAAGATCTCTTCTGATCTAAAATGAGTCTCTTGTAGTCAGCATGTAGATGGATCTTTTTTTTAAAGTAGTTTATTGTCAAATTAGTTTCCATACAACACCTAGTGCTCTTACCCATAAGTACACTCCTCCATCATCACCACCTCTTTTACCCCCTCCAACCCTCAGTTCGTTTTCAGTATTCAATAGTCTCTCAAGTTTTGCGTCCCTCTGTCTCCCCAACTCTCTCTCCCTCTTCCCCTCCCCATGGTCCTCCATTAGGTTTCTCCTGTTCTCCTGTTAGACCTATGAGTGCACACATATGGTATCTGTCCTTCTCTGCCTGACTTATTTCGCTTAGTATGACACCCTCAAGGTCCATCCACTTTGCTACAAATGGCCAGATTTCATTCTTTCTCATCGCCATGTAATACTCCATTGTATATTTATACCACATCTTCTTGATCCACTCATCAGGTGATGGACATTTAGGCTCTTTCCATGTTTTGACTATTGTTGACAGTGCTGCTATGAACATTGGGGTACATGTGCCCCTATGCATCAGCACTTCCGTATCCCTTGGGTAAATCCCTAACAGTGCTATTGCTGGGTCATAAGGGAGATTTATGGATAGTTTTTTGAGGAACCTCCACACTGTTTTCCAGAGCAGCTGCACCAGTTTACATTCCCACCAACAGTGTAGGAGGGTGCCTGTCTCTCCACACCCTCGCCAGCATCTATAGTCTCCTAATTTGTTCATTTTAGCCACTCTGACTGGCATGAGGTGGTATCTCAGTGTGGTTTTGATTTGTGTTTTCCTGATGATGAGTGATGTTGAGCATCATTTCATGTGCCTGTAGGCCATCAGGATGTCCTCTTTGGAGAAGTGTCTGTTTATGTCTTCTGCCCATTTCTTCACTGGGTTCTTTGTTTTTTGGGTGTGGAGTTTGGTGAGTTCCTTGTAGATTTTTGGATACTAGCCCTTTATCTGATATGTCATTTCCAAACTATCTTTTTCCATTCTGTCGGTTGCCTATTAGTTTCCTTGATTGTTTCCATTGCCTTGCAGAAGCTTTTTATCTTGATGAGGTCCCAAGAGTTCATTTTTGCTTTCATTTCCCTTGCTTTTGATGATGTGTCGAGTAGGAAATTGCTGCGATTGAGGTCAAGGAGGTTGTTTCCTACTTTCTCCTCGAGAGTTTTGATGGTTTCCTGTCTCACATTCAGGTCCTTCATCCATTTTGAGTTTATTTTTGTGTATGGTGTTAGAAAGCTGTCTAGTTTCATTGTTCTGCATGTTGCTGTCCAGTTCTCCCAGCACCACCACTGCTACAGATGTAGTCTTTTTTCGATCGGTTACTCTTTCTTACTTTGTCAAAAATTAATTGGCCATACATTTGTGGGCCCAGTTCTGGGTTCTCTATTCTATTCCATTAGTCTATGTGTCTGTTTTTGTGCCAATACCATACTGTCTTGGTGATGACAGCATTGTAATAGAGGCTAAAGTCTGGGATTGTGATGCCTCCCTTTTTGGTATTCTCCTTCAATATGACTTTGGCTATTCGCGGTCTTTTGTGGTTCCATACTAATTTTAGGATAGCTTGTTCTAGCTTTGAGAAGAAAGCTGGTGCAAATTTGATGAGGATTGCATTGAATGTGTAGATTGCTTTGGGTAGTATGACATTTTCACAATGTTTATTCTTCTGATCCATGAACAGGGAATGTTTTTCCATTTCTTGGTGTCTTCTTCAATCTCATAAGTTTTCTATAGTTTTCATCATATAAGTCTTTTAAGTCCTTGGTTAGGTTTATTCCTATATATTTTATTGTTTTTTTGTGCAAATGTGATGGGATCAGTTTCTTGATTTCTCTTTCTGCTGCTTCATTATTGGTGTATAGGAATGGAACCAATTTCTGTACATTGATTTTGTACCCTGCAACTTTACTGAAATCATTGATCAGTTCTAGAAGGCTTCTGGTGGAGTCTTCTGGGTTTTCCATGTAGTGTATTGTGTCATCTGCGAAAGGTGAAAGTTTGACTTCTTTGCCAATTCTGATGCCTTTTATTTCTTTTTTTGTCTGACTGCTGATGCTAGGACTTCCAGCACTATGTTATACAACAGTGGTGAGAGTGGACACCCCTGTCATGTTCCTGATCTTAGGGGGAAAGCTCTCAGTTTTTCCCCATTGAGGATAATATTAGCTGTGGGCTTTTCATAAACTGCTTTTATATTGTTTAGGTAAGTTCCTTCTATTCCAACTTACTCAAGGGTTTTTATTAAAACAGAGTGCTGTATTTTGTCAAATGCTTTTTCTGCATCTATCGACAGGATCATATGCTTTTTATCCTTTCTTTTGTTAATGTGATGGATCACATTGATGGATTTGCGAATATTGAACCAGCCCTGTAACCCAGGAATGAATCCCACTTCATCATGATGGATATTTTTTTTTATATGCTGTTGAATTCAATTTGCGAGTATCTTGTTGAGTATTTTTGCATCTGCATTCATTAAGGATATTGGTCTGTAGTTCTCTTTTTTTGCTGGGTGTCTGGTTTGGGTATCAAGGTGATATTGGCTTCGTAGAATGAGTTGGGAAGTTTTCCTTCTATTTGAAATTTTTGGAATAGTTTGAGAAGAACCGTATTAGTTCTGCTTTAAATGTCTGGTAGAATTCCCCAGGGAAGACTTCTGGCCCTGGACTCTTATTCAGTGGGAGATTTTTTATAACGAATTTGATTTCTTCACTGGTTATTTGTCTATTCATACTTTCTATCTCTTCCAGTTTGAATTTTGGTAGTGCATGTGCATTTAGGAATTTGTCCATTTCTTCTAGATTGTCCAGCTTATTGGCATATAATTTTTCATAGTAATCTCTGATGATTGCTTGTATTTCTAAGGGATTGGTTGTAATAGATCCTTTTTCATTCATGATTTTGTCTATCTGGGTTCTCTCTCTTTTTTTTCTGAGGAGCCTGGCTAGAGGTTTATCAATTTTGTTTATATTTTCTAAGAGCCAACTCTTGGTTTCATTGATCGGCTCGACTTTTTTTTTTTTTTTTCTTGGATTCTATATTGTTTATTTCTATCCTGATCTTTATTATTTCTCTTCTTCTGCTGGGTTCGGGGTGCTCTTGCTGCTTCCTTTCTTGTTCCAGTAGGTGCTCTGTTAGATTTTGAATTTGCACTTTTTCTAGTTTGTTGAAATAGGCCTGGATTCCAATATATTTTCCTCTTAGGACTGCCTTTGCTGCATCCCAGAGAATTTGGATTTTTGTATTTCCATTTTTATTTGTTTCCATATATTTTTAAATTTCTTCTCTAATTGTCTGATTAGCCCAATCATTCTTTCGTAGGGTGGTTTTTAACCTCCAAGTTTTTGGAGGCTTTCCAGACTTTTTCCTGTGGTTAATTTCAAGTTTCAGAGCATTGTGATCTGAAAGTGTGCATGGTATGATCTCTATTCATTTATACTTATGGAGGGCTGCTTTATGCCCCAGTATGTGATCAGTCTTGGAGAATGTGCCATGTGCACTCGAAAAGAAGGTGAATTTCCTAACTTCAGGATACAGAGTTCTAAATATATCTATCAATTCCATCTGTTCCAATGTGTCGTTCAGGTCCATTGCTTCTTTGGTGATTTTCTGTCTGGTTGATCTATCCATTGCTGTCAGTGGAGTATTAAAGTCCCCTGTAATTAGCACATTCTTATCCATAAGATTGTTTCTGTCTGTGATTAATTATTTTATGTATTTGAGTGCTTCCGACCTTGGCACATAGCTCTTCCTGATGGAGAGACCCTGTAATTATTATATAATGTCCGTCTTTATTTCTTGTTACTGCCTCTATATTAAAGTCCAGTTTGTCTGATATAAGTATCGTTACTCCAGCTTTCTTTTGGCTTCCAGTCACATGATAGATATTTCTCCATCCCCTTACTTTCAATCTGAAGGTATCTCCAGGTCGAAAATGAGACTCTTGTAGACAGAAAATAGATGGATTTTGTTTTGTTATCCATTCTGCCACCCTGTGTTGTTTGGGTGGAGCATTCAGTCCATTTACATTCAGTGTTATTATTGAAAAATGTGGGTTTAGAGTCATTGTGTTCTCACTAGAATTCATGTTTATTGTCATGTCTCTGGCTCCTTGTGTTCATTGCAACATTTCCCTCATAGAGTCCCTCTTAGGATTTCTTGTAGGGCTGGTTTAGTGGTCATGAATTCTCTCAAGTTTTGTCTATTTGGGAACACCTTTATCTCTACTATTTTGAATGACAGGCTTGCTGGATAAAGGATTCTTGGCTGCATGTTTTTTCTGTTCATCACATGAAGATTTCCTGCCATTCCTTCCTGGCCTGCCAAGTTTCATTAGATAGATCTGTAACCACTCTGATATGTTTCCCTTTGTATTTGAGGGCCCTTTTCTCCCTAGCTGCTTTCAGAATTCTCTCTTTATCTTTATATTTTGCCAGTTTCACTATGATGTGTTGTGCCAAAGATCGATTCAAATTACATCTTAAGGGGGTTCTTTGTGTTTCTTGAATTTGAATGTCTATTTCTTTTCCCAGATTTGGGAAATTCTCAGTTATAATTTGGTCTAGTATCCCTATAGGACCTTTCTCTCTGTCTTCTTCTTCAGGAATTCCTATGGTATGGATGTTGTTCCGTTTGATTGTATCACTCAGGTCTCGAATTCTCCTTTCCTGCTCCTGGATCAATTTCTCTCTCTCTTTTTTTTTTTTTTTTCAGCTTTCTCTTTTGCTATAACTATATCTTCTAATTCACCTATTCTTCTTCTGCCTCTTCAATCCTTGGGGTGGCTGCCTCCATTTTATTATTCACCTCATTTATGCCTTTTTTAACTCGTCACTACTAGTTTCAAAGTTTCTAGTCATTGTCTCAGTTGCTTCTTTGATGCTTTTTTCAACCCCAGTGATTAATTTTATGACAAGTTTTCAAATTATTTTCCAAGCATGTTGTTTGGATGTGTTTTGAGCAGTTCTGTGGCTGTGACTTCTTCCTGGAGACTTTTCAGGGGGGCATTTTTTCTTTTTGTCCTTTTTGTTAGTTGTCTGTCTCTTGTCAGTTTTACAAAGCTATTGTGTACTGTGCACCTGTTAGTATTGCTCTGTTAAAGGAGCAGGACTGTCCAGGGCCTGTTGTTTCAGGAAATGTTCTTTTAATGGTGTCTTCAGTTTCTCTTGTTGTGCCTCTGATTATTTTATTTCTCTACTCAACGATATTTGGGACCTGCCATCATGTGCACTTTGGCTTGTTTGTTGGAGTAGCCCTGAAAAGGAAAACATACAGAAAAACACAGAGGGAACAGAATCACGCATACACTCAGACAAATTAAACAAACAAATAAATTAAAAGGGGAAAGGAAGAAAAGAAAATGGAGAGGTAAGAGAAGAAGAGAAGAGAAGAAAAAAAAAAAAGAGGGTAGACAACAAAAGACAATGGACAGTCTAGATGTGTATAACCAGTCAAGGGGAGAGCTAAGGATGAGATAAGGGAGAATATATCTGGATGGCAAGAGGAAGGAAAAAAAAAAAAGGAAAAAAAAGAGGGAGAAAGGAAAAAGGAAAATAAGGAGTAAAAATTAAAAAAGGAAAAAATTTAAAGTAAATTAGGTAATAATGGTACCTAAGGTAAAAAAGGTAATAATAATAATAAAAAAGTAAAAAATAAATAAATAAATAAAGCAGCAGCTCCCCCTCGCCGATAGACGTGGTTTGGTGTATTTAGGTCTTGGTGGCTGCTCTCAGAGGCCTTGCCTTGTGGTTGTGGAGGATGAATGGCGGCATCCCAAGCACCGCTGGAAATAATCACTGTCAGCTGCTCTAATCAGTCCGATCTCCTTGTGCCACAGCTGAGTCAAGCTGTATTTTCCCAGCCCGCCTCATTTCAAAATCCTAGTCCATGCCCTTTTATGCTACCACAGATGAGATGTACTTGCTTTGGTTGCTGGCTTATTAGCTGGGATCTCATAGTGGGAGGGAGCAGTTTCTCTAGGCATCTGCAGGATTTGTGCTGCCGCTGCCAGAGGCAAGTTGCGATACAGGAGGTGAAGTGCAAGCCCTCACAGATGCTGCCGCCAACTCCCAACCCCCAGCCAGATCGTGATTGTGTATGGGGAGGGAGCGGTTTCTCTTGGTGCTGGCAGGGATATGCGCTGCTGCTCCCCTAGGCAAAGTGCGCTGCAGGAGGCGAGGTTCAATCCCCCCACAGATGCCACCAACTCCCAGCCCCCACTTGGGATTGCGATCGTGAAGGGGGTGGGAGTAGTTTCTCTTGAAGCCACCGGGATTTGCACTGCTGCTGCCTGAGGTGCCGGGCTCTGCCGGAAATGAGCTGTGTGCTCCTGCAGCTGAAGCATGTGCCCCTGCCTCAGCTCTGCCTCAGCTGCTGTCCACTCCCTGCCGGGATCTCATAGGGGTGGGGCCATTTTTCCCTGTTGGCACCCGGGATTTGGCATTCACGAAGCCAGTGCTGGAGGCGAGATGCGCTGTGGAAATGAGATGTGTGCTCCCACTCGCACAGCTGAGGCTGAAGTGCGTGCCCCCGTGGAAGCCGCTGCCACTGCCACTGCAGCCGCCGACTCCCTGCCGGGATTGCACAGGGGTGGAGGCTGTTTTTTCCCTTGTGCCACCTGGGTTTGGGATTTGGGCTACCCAGCAGTTCTATATGGAGTGAGCGTTTTTCTCTCTGAGCAGGGTTAAACGTTATCTCTTCTCTAGAGACAGTTCTATTAGCTGAGCATGTTCAGTTTCTCTTTCTCTTCCCTTTGTCTCTCAGGGGCTCCATGCACTTTCCCTGTGTTGGGCTGGGGCTCCCACCTCCCCTGCCCTTCTCGAGCTGGCCCATTGTCCAATCTCCCCAGTCTGCACTCACTCACACAGGCATCTTTGAGGTTGTCTTCTTTCTGGAGTCTGAATTTTCTCCTTCCACTCTTGCAGATGAGAGTAATGTCCTTCTCAGTTCGATAGATGGGGCAGCTTAAGTTTACAGAGCTCCCTTCCTCTTCGCCATCTTGGCTCCTCCCAGACAAACTAGATTTTAAAACAAAGACTGTAACAAGAGATAAAGAAGCATATTATATCATAATTAAGGTATTCTATCCATCAAGAAGATCTATACATTGTAAATATTTACTAACAATTATAAATATTTATGCCCCCAACCCAGACACTAAAATTTATGAAATTTATAACAAACATAAAGAAACTCATGGATAATAAATCAGCCCTCAGCATGTACAAAAAAATCGAGATCATCCCATGCATCTTTTCAGATCACATTGCTATAAAACTTGAAGTCAACTACAAGAAAAAATTTGGGAGGCTCACAAACACATGGAGGTTAAGGAATATCTTACTAAAGAATGAATGGGTTAACCAGAAAATTAAAGAAGAACCAAAAAAAAACCATGAAAACAAATGAAAATTAAAATATGACAACCCAAACCTTTTAGGATGCAGCAAAGGCAGTTTTAAGAAGAAAGTGTACTACAATTTAGGCCTGTCTCAAGATGCAAGAATGATCCCAAATACACAATGTAACCTTACACCCAAAGGAGCTAGAAAAGGAACATCAAATAAAGCCTAAGCTACCAGAAGAAAGAAAATAATAAAGATCAGAGCAAAAATAAATGATATAGAAGCAAAAAACTCAGTGAAACATATCAACAAAACTAAGAGCTGGTTCTTTGAAAGAATAAACAAGACTTGGGAGCAAAGATGGTGGAGAGGAAGGGAGCTCTGTAAAATTCGTCTGCTCCATCTATCGAACTGAGAAGGACATTACTCCCATCTGCAAGAGCAGAAGGAGAAAATACGGACTCCAGAAGGAAGACAACCTCAAAGATACCTGAGTGAGTGAGTGTGAACTGGGGAGATTGGACAATGAGCCAGCCCGAGATGGGCAGGGGAGGTGGGAGCCCCAGCCCAACATGGGGCAAGTGCGCAGAGCTTGAGAGACACAGGGAAGGGACAGAGAAACTGAACACACTCATAGTACTATCTCTGGAGAAGAGATAAAGAACATTTAACTGCGCTCGGAGAGAGAAACTCTCACTCCATATATAACTGTTGGGCAGCACGATCCCAAACCCAGGTGTCACAAGGGAAAGAAGAGCTTCCAGCCCTGCACCATCTGGGCGGGGAGTCGGCAGCCGCAGCGGTGGTCCCAGGGGTGCTCACTTCGACCTCGGCTGTGGGAGTGGGAGCACGCACCTCATCTCCACAGTGCATCTCACCTCCAGCATTGGCCCCGAGAATCCAAAATCCTGGGTACCAACAGGGAAAAAATAGCCCCCGCCCAACAAGATCCAGGCAGGGAGTTGGTGGTGGTGGAGGCCAGGGCTTGTGCTTTGGCTGCAGGAGCTTGCAGCTCATTTCTGGCAGTGCCGGCGCCTTGGGCAGCAGTAGCACGAATCCCAGGGGCGCCAAGAGAAACTACTTCCTCCCCCTAGGCTATTGCTATCCTGACTGGGGCTGGGAGTCCGCAGTGGTGACTGTGAGGGCATGCACTACACCTCCTGCTGCGCACCTCACCTCAGGCAGCACACCTCGCTTCAGGCAGCGGCAGCCGAAATCCCAGCCTTAGCCAAAAGAAACTGATCCCTCTCCCGAAGAAGAGAGCATCCAATGCAAGTATATCTCATCTGTGGTAGCATAAAAGTGCATGGACTAGGACGTTGAACTGAGGCGGGCCAGGAAAATACAACTTGGCTCAGCTGCAGCACAAGGAGATTGGACTCATTAGAGTGGCCTATAGTGCTTAGTCCCAGCAGAGTGTGGCATGCCGCCATTTTACTCTCTGCAGCCACCAAGGCGGAGCCTCTGAGAGCAGCCTCTGAGACCTACCACACCAAACCACACCTATCCGCAAGAGAAACTGAGAGACACCATTAAAAGAATATTTCCTGAAACGACAGGCCTTGGACAGTCAATAAGCCTCCTTTAACAGAGCAATATTAACAGGTGCACAGAGCACAATGAACCTTTTAAAGCTGACAAGAGACAGAAAACTAGCAAGAATGACAAAACGAAGGAACTCTCCACTGAAGAACTTCCAGAAAGAAGTCACAGCAAAAGGACTGCTAAAAACAGATCTGAACAACATAAATAAACTTGTCATAAAATTAATTGCTGGGGTTGAAAAAAGCATCAAAGAAGCAACTGAGACAATGAGTAGGGACTTTGAAACTATTTGTGATGAGTTAAAAAAAAGGGGGGGGGCTATAAATGAGGTGAATAACAAAATGGAGGCGGCCACCTCAAGGATTGACAAGGCAGAGAGAAGAATAGGTGAATTAGAAGATATAGTTATAGCAAAAGAGAAAGCAGGAAAAAAAGAGAGAGAATCTGATCCAGGAGCAGGAAAGGAGAATTCGAGACCTGAGTGATACAATCAAACGGAACAACATCCATACCATAGGAATTCCTGAAGAAGAAGACAGAGAGAAAGGTTCTGAAGGGATACTAAACCAAATTATAACTGAGAATTTCCCAAATCTGGGAAAAGAAATAGACATTCAAATTCAAGAAACACAAAGAACCCCCCCTTAAGATGTAATTTGAATCGATCTTTGGCACAACATATCATAGTGAAACTGGCAAAATATAAAGATAAAGAGAGAATTCTGAAAGCAGCTAGGGAGAAAAGGGCCCTCAAATACAAAGGGAAACATATCAGAGTGGTTACAGATCTATCTAATGAAACTTGGCAGGCCAGGAAGGAATGGCAGGAAATCTTCATGTGATGAACAGAAAAAACATGCAGCCAAGAATCCTTTATCCAGCAAGCCTGTCATTCAAAATAGAAGGAGAGATAAAGGTGTTCCCAAATAGACAAAACTTGAGAGAATTCATGACCACAAAACCAGCCCTACAAGAAATCCTAAGAGGGAATCTATGAGGGACATGTTGCAAAGCATACAAGGTGCAAGAGACACCACTATAAACATGAATTCTAGGGAGAACACAATGACTCTAAACCCACATTTTTCAATAACACTGAATGTAAATGGACTGAATGCTCCACCCAAACAACACAGGGTGGCAGAATGGATAACAAAACAAAATCCATCTATTTTCTGTCTACAAGAGTCTCATTTTCGACCTGAAAATGCCTTCAGGTTGAAAGTAAGGGTATGGAGAAATATCTATCATGTGAATGGAAGCCAAAAGAAAGCTGGAGTAACGATACTTATATCAGACAAACTGGACTTTAAAGTAAAGTCAGTAACAAGAAATAAAGAAGGACATTATATAATAATTACAAGATCTCTCCATCAGGAAGAGCTAACAATTATAAATATCTATGTACCAAATTCGGGGGATCCCAAATACATAAAACAATCACAGTCAGAAACAATCTTATTGATAAGAATGTGCCAATTACAGGGGACTTTAATACTCCACTGACAGCAATGGATAGATCAACCAGACAGAAAATCACCAAAGAAGCAATGGACCTGAGTGACACATTGGAACAGATGGAATTGATAGATATATTTAGAACTCTGTATCCTGAAGTTAGGAAATTCACCTTCTTTTCGAGTGCACATGGCACATTCTCCAAGACTGATCACATACTGGGGCATAAAGCAGCCCTCCATAAGTATAAATGAATAGAGATCATACCATGCACACTTTCAGATCACAATGCTCTGAAACTTGAAATTAACCACAGGAAAAAGTCTGGAAAGCCTCCAAAAACTTGGAGGTTAAAAACCACCCTATGAAAGAATGATTGGGCTAATCAGACAATTAGAGAAGAAATTTAAAAATATATTTATTCCTGGGTTACAAGGCTGGTTCAACATTCGCAAATCCATTAATGTGATACACCACATCAACATAACAAAAGAAAAAAATCATATGATCCTATCGATAGATGCTGAAAAAGCATTTGACAAAATACAACATCCCTTCTTAATAAAAACTCTCGAGAAAGTTGGGATAGAAGGAACTTATTTAAACATCATAAAAGCCATTTACGAAAAGCCCACAGCCAATGTTATCCTCAATGGGGAAAAACTGAAAGCTTTCCCCCTGAAA
>PISW01010704.1:0-47294 GCA_004023785.1 Mungos mungo
TTTCTCCCTAGCTGCTTTCAGAATTCTCTTTATCTTTATATTTTGCCAGTTTCACTATGATATGTCGTGGCAAAGGTCGATTCAAATTACGTCTTAAGGGGGTTCTTTGTGCCTCTTGAATTTGAATGTCTATTTCTTTTCCCAGATTTGGGAAATTCTCCGTTATAATTTGATCTAGTATCCCTTCAGGACCTTTCTCTCTGTCTTCCTCTTTAGGAATTCCTATGATACAGATGTTGTTCCATTTGATTGTATCACTCAGGTCTCGAATTCTCCTTTCCTGCTCCTGGGTCAATTTCTCTCTCTTTTTTTCAGCTTCCTCTTTTGCTATAACTATATCTTCTAATTCACCTATTCTTCTCTCTGCCTTGTCAATCCTTGAGGTGGCTGCCTCCATTTTGTTATTCACCTCATTTATAGCCTTTTTTTAAAACTCATCACACCTATTTTCAAAGTGCCTAGTCATTGTCTCAGTTGCTTCTTTGATGCTTTTCTCAACCCTAGCATTTAATTTTATGACATGTTTTTTAAATTTTTGATCTGGTATGTTGTCTAGATCCACCTTGAGCAGTTCTGTGTCTGTGACTTCTTCCTGGAGGTTCTTCAGGGGAGAGTTCCTTCGTTTTGTCATTTTTGCTAGTTTTCTGTCTCTTGTCAGCTTTAAAAAGCTCGTTGTGCACTGTGCACCTGTTGATATTGCTCTGTTAAAGGAGGCTTATTGACTGTCCAGGGCCTGTCGTTTCAGGAAATGGTCTTTTAATGGTGTCTCTCAGGTTCTCTTGTTGTGCCTTTGATTATTTTATTTCCCTACTCAGTGATATTTGGGACTCGCCTTCTTGCACACTTTGGCTTGTTTCTTGGTGTAGCCCTAAGAAGGAAAAAAGACAGACAAACACAGAGGGAACAGAAGCACACAAACGCACCGACAAATCAAAAAAACAAACAAATTAAAAGGGGGAAAGGGAAGAAAGAAAATGGAGAGGAAATAGATGAAAAGAAGAGAAGAAAAAAATAATAAAGGGGGTCAGAGACAACAAAGGACAATGGACAATCTAAAAGCATATGACCAATTGAGGGGACAGATAAGGGTGAGATATAGGAGAATATATCTCAATTGCAAGAAAGAAAAAAAAAAGAGGGAGAGAGGAGAAAGGAAAATTAGGAGTAAATATTAAAAAAAGTTTAAGTAAAAAAGGTAATAATAATAAGTAAGTACAGAAAAAAAAAAGAAAGAAAAAGGAAGAAAAAAAGCAAAAAAAAGCAGCAGCTCCCCCTTGCGGATAGGCCTGGTTTGGTGTGGTAGGTCTTGGAGGCTGCTCTCAGAAGCTCCACCTTGGTGGCTGCAGAGAGTAAAATGGCGGCACGCCACACTCTGCTGGAACTAGGCACTGTAGGCCACTCTAATGATTCCGATCTCTTTGTGCAGCAGCTGAGCCAAGTTGTATTTTCCAGGCCTGCCTTGGTTCAAAGTCTTAGTCCATGTACTTTTATGCTACCACAGATGAGATGTACTTGATTTGGCGGCCATCTTCTTAGGGAGAGGGATCAGTTTCTTTTGACTCAGGCCGGGATTTCGGCTGCTGTTGCCTGAGGCGAGGTGTGCTCCCTGAGGCGAGGTGCGCAGCAGGAGGTGTAGTGCACGCCCTCACAGACAGCACTGCAGACTCCCAGCCCCCAGTCGGAATTGGGATCACGTTGGGGGAGGGATGAGTTTCTCTTGGGGCCGACTGGGATTCTGCTGCTGTTGCCTGAGGCGCTGGGTGCTGCCAGAAATGAGCTGTGCGCTCCTGCAGCCAAAGCAGGAGCCCAGCCTCCACTGCCACCAACTCCCTGCCGGGATGGTGCAGGGGTGGGGGCTATTTTTTCCCTGTTGGCACCTGGGACTCGGGATTCGCGATACCAATGCTGAGGGCGAGATGCACCGTGAAAATGAGGTGCATGCTCCCACTCCCAAAGCCGGGGTCGAGGTGAGTGCCCCTGGGGCCGCTGCTGAGGCCGCCGACTTCCTGCCAGGATGGCGCAGGGCTGGAAGCTGTTCTTTCCCTTGTGCCACCCGGGTTTGGGATTCGTGCTACCCAGCAGTTATATATGGAGTGAGAATTTCTCTCTCTGAGCACAGTTAAAAGTTCTTTATCTCTTCCCCAGAGACAGTACTATGAGCGTGTTCAGTTTCTCTGTCTCTTCTCTTTGTCTCTCGGGCTCCGCGTGCTTGCCCCGTGTTGGGCTGGAGCTCCCACCTCCCCTGCCCGTCTCGGGCTTGCTCGTTTTCCAGTCTCCCCAGTTCGCACTCACTCACTCAGGCATCTTTGAGGTTGTCTTCTTTCTGGAGTTCATATTTTCTCCTTCTGCTCTTGCAGATGGGAGTTATGTCCTTCTCAGTTCAATAGATAGGGCAGACGAAGTTTACAGAGCTCCCTTCCTCTCCGCCATCTTGGCTCCTCCCCTCAGATACTTCATTTTAAAAAGGAAGGTTATTCAGACTTCAAGCTGCATTACAAAGCTGTAATCATCAAGACAGTATGGTACTGGCACAGGAACAGACACTCAGATCATGGAACAGAATAGAAAACCCAGAGATGAACCCACACACATGGCCAACTCATCTTTGAAAAAGCAGGGAAGAATATCCAAAGGAATAAAGACAGCTTCTTTAGCAAATGGTGCTGGGAGACCTGGGCAGCAACATGCAGAAAATTGAACCTGGACCATTGTCTTACACCATCACAAAAATAAACTCAAAATGGATGAAAGACCTAAATGTAATAGAGGAAGCCATCAAAATCCTAGAGGAGAAAGTGGGCAGAAACCTCCTTGTCCTTGGCCGCAGCAAGTCCTCATAGAGCATGTTTCTAGAGGCAAGGGAAACAAAAACAAAAATTAACTATTGGGACCTCATCAAAATTAAAAGCTTCTGCACAACGAAGGAAACAATCAGAAAAACTAAAAGGCAGCTGACTGAATGGGAGAAGATATTTGCAAATGACATATCAGATAAAGAGTTAATATCCAAAACCTATAAAGAACTAACCAAACCAACACCCAAAAAACAAATAATCCAGTGAAGAAATGGGCAAAACACATGAACAATCACTTCTCCAAAGAAGACATCCAGATGGCTAACAGACATATGAAAAAATGCTTAACATCACTTATCAGGGAAATACAAATCAAAACCATAATGAGATACCATCCCACACCAGTCAGAATGGCTAACATTAAGAACTCAGGCAACAACAGATGTTTGTGAGGATGTGGAGAAAGAGGATCCCTTTTGCACTGCTTGTGGGAATCCAAACTGCTGCAGCTACTCTGGAAAACAGTACGGAGGTTCCTCAAGAAATGAACAATAGAACTACCCTACAACCCAGCAATTGCACTACTAGGTATTTATCCAGGGGATACAGGTGTGCTGTTTTGAAGGGGCATATGCACCCAAATATTTATAGCAGCACTATCGACAATAGCCAAAGTATGGAAAGAGCCCAAGTGTCCATCGACAGATGAATGGATCAAGAAGATGTGGTGTATATTTACAATGAGTATTACTCGGCAATCAAAAAGAATGAAATCTTGCCACTTGCAACTATGTGGATGGAACTAGAGTGTATTATGCTAAGTGAAAAATTAGAGAAAGACAAGTGTCATATGACCTTACTTATATGAGGAATTTAAGATACATAACAGATGAACATAAGGGAAGCAAAAATAATATAAAAACAAGGAGAGGGACAAAACATGAGAGACTCTTAAATATAGAGAAAAAGCAGAGGGTTGCTGGAGAGGTTGTGGGAGGGAGGAACGGGCTACATGGGTGAGGGGCATTAAGGAAGACTCTTGTTGGGATGAGCACTGGGTGTATACACAGGGGACGAATCACTGGAATCTACTCCTAAAATCATTGTTGCACTATATGTTAACTTGGATGTAAGTTAAAACGTAAATAAAAATTAAAAAAATAAAAATGAAGGTTATTAATTAATGAAGGCTGTATTACCATTTATTGAACACCTACTGTGTCAGCCACAGTGCTGTGTACTTGGCATCTAAGCTGAATAAATGTTGTAAAAGAAAAGAGATACATACAGAGATAAATGCAATGAAGTATGAAGAATCTTGCAGGTTATGGTGGGGGCACAAATGAGGATCTGATTAGTTCTATTTTGGGGAAGATGATCAGAAAGAGAGTAATGTTTTCCTTTAGTAGAAACTGGAAGATGATGAGCATTTAAGGTCACTGGGTATGGTCCCATCTCTAAGACAGAAGATGAACATCATGAACCCTGGAGGCCCCAAACTGCATGGATCCTGTGGGAATGACAAGAATTTTGGAAAGCCTCTTCCCTAGCTCCTTCCTCGTCACATGTAAACACATTCCAATCACGTCTGTGTCCTAATCTCCTCAATCCCTGGCATTTCTTGCCCTTTATAGCCAAACTTGTTAAAAGATTCCCTACTACCCTCCACGTACAACATTGCAAGCTAATTTCAACCCTGGAAAAACCAGGAGAACAATTCTCATCATGGTCTCAATAATATCTGTGTTGTTAAAGCAGGTGGAAAACATCTTAGGCCTCACCTTAACCAATTAATATTTGATATTGACTTTCTCCTCTTTGAAACACTTTTTCTAGGCTTCTACAACTGCACTTTAATCTCATTGCCTTCCTACTTCTGGCAACTGCTTTTAAGTCTGTGTGGAGTGTTCCTCTTCTACTCATGCCTTTTGTCCCACTCCACCTTGGATGAGATCTACTTTGATCTGCTCAACCTTGGATGATACCATCCACTCCTGGGACCTCAGCTACCACCCAATGACCCTCACATCTCCAGCCCCATTCTCTTTCTGTACTCTGGACTTGGACATCTCAGCATGGATCATTATGAAGCTGATTGCAGAATAAATACATATGTATTGTTTTATTTTTAACTGAGGCATTATTAGGTAACCAAACTAGACATAACTTCCAGTTCAAAACAGTTTTGCCCACTCTGATTCGGACTGTTCTTTCTCAAAGGTCTCCAAGATGGAGTCTCATCCTCAAATGACAACTTTTATTTATTTATGTGAGAGAGCAGGAGAGAGCGAGAGGTAGCACAGGGGAGAGAGAGAATTTTAAGCAGGCTCCACACTGTCAGTACAGGGCTGGACACGGGGCTTGATCCCACTTCAATGAGATCATGACCTGAGCTGAAATCAAGAGTTGGACACTCAACTGACAAAGCCACCCAGGTGCCCCAACAAATGCCAACTTTTAAAAGGGTATGAATATTCTTATTTTAGGAATAACAACATAACAGCATTTTTCACCTTAAATTTAAAACCAAAGCAATATTAACTATTTCCAAAATATGCACTTTACAATGGCACCAAACTCAAATACCTTAACAAAACTAAGAAATGCCTCACAACTATCCCTCAATTCCCCCTTAACTTACTTGGATTTTTCCCAGATCAGATTTAAACCAATTTTTTTCTTTTCTTTTTTTAATAGATTGCAGATACTTAACAGCCTTAAAGTTTTTTTTGATGTTTATTCATTTTTGAGAGAGACAGAGCACGAGTTGGAGAGGAGCAGAGAGAGGAGACACAGAATGTGAAGCAGACTCCCTGCTCTGAGCTGCAGCACAGAGCCCAACACGGGGCTCGAACCCAAGATCCCTGAGATCATGACCTGAGCCGATATCAGACATTTAACTGACTAAACCACCCAGGTGTCCCAAACCTATTTTTTTACTATCATAATTTAATAGCAAGTAGTACATGACAACTAAATGCTCTACAAAAGGATTCTATTTTAGTTGATCTAAAATTACCTCTTTTTCCAGTTTCACATTTACCTCATTCATTACACAAACAGTACACACCAACCAATAGTATCTGGAATTGTTTTGCATGCTGGGGATGTAGTGTTGAACCAAGCAAGGCCTGTGCTCTCATTCTAGATGGAGAAACAAACACAGAAGTAAATCAGAAAAAAATTGGATCACCCTAAGGACAAAGCAAATATAATATATAGTTACTTTTAAATAGGTGATAGGAAAGGGACTCTTGGAGATGTTTTAAAAAATCTTATATTATGAAAACTTTCAAACTTATTCAAAACAGAGAAAATATTGTAATGTCTTTGTTCTGCTTCCCATGTATCCATCACCTAGCTTTGCCAATTAGTAACATTGATCAATACTTGTTTTATCTACTCTCTTGCCTTTTTTTGGCTAAAGTGTTTTTAAAGTGAATTACAGAAATCTTATCATTTCATCCATAAAGAGTTCAGTATCTATTGATAGGTAATTTCAGAAAAACAAATAACCTTGGGGTGCCTGGCTGACTCAGTTGGTGGAATGTGAGATTTTTGATCTCAAGTCATGAGTTCGAGCCCCACACTAGGGGTAGAGTTTACTTAAACACCCCCCAAACCCACACATGACCACAAAATTAAAATACCCAATTACCATGTGATATGTAGTCCATACTCATGGTTCTTCATTTGGTCTCAAAATTATCATTTTTTCCCTCCAAATTAGGATCAAAGTTCCTACATTGTTGCTAAGATCCATTATTTCAATAGCTGCAAAAAGTCAATATTCCAATTCTGAATTTTTATCATTTATTAGCTATGACTCTTCTATACAAAAAAAGAACTCTCCCCCTATTACTTATTCGGTTACCCTGAAATATAGAATGGTACAGGAAAGAGAATGGATGCTTGATTCTTTCATTTTTACATTTTCAGAGTAACAAATTAGAGCTGTTATCTGAAGAGGTGACATTTAAGCTGAAACTTGAATGTCAAAATATAGACATGCAAGAATTAAGAGAAACAGCATTTCAGGAACAGAGAACAGTTAGTGAAAAGGCCTTAAGGTAGAAAAGATGTTTACAGGCTAGGAAGGAAGTCATTTTAGCGTCAGGGGAGTGAGAGAGCCAAACTTAAAAGAGGTGAGATTGAGAGTTTGGACCACATCACGCCTTGTGAGCCAGGGCAAAGGGTGGACATTTTAAATGTTTTTATTTATTTTTGAGAGACAGAGAGAGAGAGACAGCGTGAGCAGGGGAGGGTCAGAGAGAGAGGGAGACACAGAAGATGAAGCAGGCTCCAGGCTCAGAGCTAGCTGTCAGCACAGAATCAGACGTGGGACTGGAACCCATGAACTGTGAGATCATGACCTGAGCTGAAACCTGATGCTTAACCGACTGAGCCACCCAGGCGCCCCAAAGGTGGACATTTTATAAGAAAGAATTGAGAAACCAGTGGAGGGTTTGCACGTTTAAAAGAGAACTCTGCTGTAAGGGGCAACAGGCTTTAGGGAGACAGAGGAGGGGAAGATATATTAGTGCAGATCTGGGAGACAAGATGTTAAAATGAAGCCAATGGGCAAGACGGTAACAGCTTGAACTAGAGTGATAGAGCAAAGGTGGGAAGGGGGCGTCAACACTGTTAACCATCTTAAGTTGATCCGCCTCTAGGCCATCCACGTGTAAATGTGGAAAGGTCACACAGGCAATCGGTTAGGTCCCCAGGTTTCCTGGGAGAGTTGGGACTGGACATATGACTGTGGAGTTAGTGACATATGAATTGTATTTAGAGTTCTGGGGCTAGAGGATTGGATCAACAAAAAAGGGAAGGATCTTAGAACAGAGCCCAGAGGGTACATGAGCATCTAGAAACCAGAAGAATATACAGTAGTCATGCAGAGAAGACACAGATACTGCACCTAGTATATCTTCCCCTCCTTAGAAACAGAACACATGCATATGTGCGCCAGCTAAAATGCATGTGTCAGTCATTCCTGCAGCTAATTTTAGGTAAATGGAACAGAAGTGCAAGTGATATAAACAACTTGAGCCATCCCAGTAAGGGAAAAGGGTGTTCCCCCCTCCTTTCCCCTCCTTCTGCTGACTGATATGCAAATATGCTGTGAACCACGGTGGACCACACAGACTAGGGCACCCAGAAATGGCAGAGGAGTAAGCTAAAAGGAGTCCGAGTCACATGAATAACCTTGTTGTAAAAGCAGTCACACCAGCCTCTCCTTTGTTCAAGCCATTGCTCTTTTGCATCTCTGTTAAACACAGCAGCAGAACCTCTATTCTAATTCAGAGTCCAATCATTCAGTGAGCTGAAAAATCTCTCTGAACCTACAAAGCTGAGGACCACATTATGAATCTCTGGTAACTTCATAATATGCCAATGCTCACAATAATGGCTTAATTTGCTACCTATCCTAATTAGACTATGACAAACTCAAGGGAGTAGTCAGGCAGTAGCATCAGTATGTATGGTGGTCAGAGAATAATTAATGGAATTAATTTTTTAAGTATAATTTTAAATTTATAAAAGGTAAAAGTAGTTATTTCCATAGAAATCCAATTCTTTTGTCAACAATTCTCAAATATTTCATGGACACTAGCACATTGCCTTAGATAAGACACTAAGGTATTTTCATGTCATTTGCATATTAGTTTTGTTTCATTAGCATTTTTTCATTATTTTTGTGTTGCATTATGTCCACATTTCACAGGAAATAAACCAAAGGCTCAAAAGTGCTTCATCAAAATGTAAAAGCACAAGGAGGCAAATACTACAAGTCAGCATAATGCTGTAAATGTGAAAATACCGAACTGGATTCCATTGAGAATCTAAAATGTGAATCTGTACAATAGGACAAGTAAATTTGCATGTCTCATGATTTTGCATAAACAACTAAGAAGAAAATAGAAATTAGAAACTATAACAATCACCTGAAAACTGTACTTTTTTAGGATCATTGGTCTATCCACCTTGTTCTCATTGGCATGAGGCATTTAAACTTTCATATATTTTCAAATAAAATATAGTGATGTCTATCGTTTAAAAACTAGCCTATTAGGCCTGGAACCAAGGCAGTGATCTTGATATTTTGGACTTCTGGTTTTCTGTTTGTGCATGTTCATGATTAGGAAATACACAATGCTAGCTGTTTGAAGGGAGAAGGAGTATTTTTATAAATTACTCTACATTATTAATATTACCTTAAAAATACCAAGCAGGTATTTAATTTATACAAATGCAACTCTACTTACTTGGCATGCATACACACACAAGAAAGATAACTTAAATTTTATAACTAATTTTGCCTCTACATCTGTCCTCCCTCCCTACCTTATTTTACCTCTTAATGATTCTATCTTTCAGAGTGAGCATAAGAAGCCAAGTTTACGGTTCCTTGGTTGGTCTCAATTTTGTATCCCTTTCATAATGTGTACATCTCACTGTGCTATGATACTCTAGTACTTAAAGATTTGAGATATATCTATATCTATCAATAAATACATGCAGACACACATTTCTTGGTGGGCCAGTGTACAAGAAAAGTCCTAAATGCAAGTCCATCACTTAAACCTGCACTTGAAACACGGCAATGTACTCCAAAGCTGGAGGACAAATTGACTCCTTTGATATAGACAGTATGTATCTTCAACGTTTAAAGAAATATGGCTACAACATCAGCAACCAATCAAAATTAGAGCAAGGAAAACATCAGGCAAGAAACAAAAAGGCATCCAAGTTGGAAAGGAATAAGTAAAATTGTTATTTGCAGATAATGAAATCTTATATAAAGAAAATGCTAACGATACAACCAAAAAACTGTCTGAACTAATCAATGAATTCAGTAAGGTTGCAAGATATAAAATCAACATACAGAAATCAGTTGTATTTCTATTCACTAACAATGAGAGATCTGAAATAAAAGACATCCCATTTACAATAGAATTAAAAAACAATAAAATATTTTGGAATAAATTTAACAAAGGAGGTAAAAGATATTTGCAATGAAAACTACAAAATTTTCACAAAAGAAATTGAGGAAGACACACACAAATGGAAAGATATCCTGTGTTAATGGACTGAAAGAATTACTATTGTTAAAATGTCCACATTACCTAAAGCCATCTATAGATTCAATGCAATCCCTATCAATTTTCAATGGCGTATTTCACAGAAACAGAAATAACAATCCTAAAATTTATATGGAACCACAAGACCCCAAAAAGCCAAAGTAATCTTGAGAGAGAATAACACCAGAGGTGTCACACTTCCTGATCTCACACTATAGTTGACCCTTGAACTCAAGCAGGGTTAAGGATGCCGACTACTGCACTGTCAGAAATCTACACATAACTTTTGGCTTCCCCAAAACTTTATTACTAATAACCTACTGTTGACTGGAAGCCTTACTGATAACATAAACAGTTGATTAACACAAATTTGAATGGTGTATTTATACTGTATTCTTAACAATAAAATAAGCTAGAGAAAAGAAAATGTTAAGAAAATTGTAAAATACATTTGTAGTACTGTTCTGTGTTTAAAAACACTGCATATTAAGTGAACCCACACAGTTCAAATAGGCATTGTTCAAGGGTCAACTACACACTACTACACAGCTTTAGTCATTATAATAGTATGGTACCGCCATCTAACTAACTAACTAACTAACTAACTAACTAACACCACAAAGACTGACAGAACAGAATGAAGAGCCCAGATGTAAATCTCTGTACTTTTGGTCAACCATTATTTGACAAGGAAGCCAAGAACACTCAACAGTGACAGCTCTTTAATAAATGGCATTAGGAAAACTGGACAACCACATGCAGAAAAGTGAAACTAGACCCTTATCCTACATTTCTCACAAACATGAACTCAAAATGAATTAAAGACTTAAGATCCGATATTTTAAAACTTCTAGAAGAAAATGTAAGGAAGAAGCTCCTTAACATTGGTCTCTGGGCAATTAAATTTTTTAGATCTGGCAACAAAAGCCAAAACCAATAATCAAACTAAAAACTCCTGCACAGCAAAATAAATAGGTAGCTTACCGAATGGGAGAAAATATTTGCAAACCATATTATTACATATATTTATATATAAGCCATATATTTGATTTAAAAAAATGGGCAGAGTAGGGTGCCTGGGTGGTTCAGTTCATTAAGCATCCAACTCTGCACTGGCAATTTGGAGCCCGCTTGGGATTTTCTCTGCCATTCCCCTGCTTGTGTTCTTTCTCTCAAAATAAATAAATAAACTGTAAAAAAATGGGCAGAGTAACCAAATAGACATTTCCCAAAGACAAACAGATGGTCAGCAGATACATGAAAAGATGCTCAACATTACTCATCAGGGAAATGCATATCAAAACAATGAGATATCACAATCCCTATCAAAATAACATCAGCATTCTTCACAGAGCTAGAACAAACAATCCTAAAGTTTGTATGAAACCAGAAAGGACCCCAAATAGCCAGAGCAATCTTAAAAAAGAAAACCAAAGCTGGAGGCATCACAATCCCAGACTCCAAGCTGTACTACAAAGCTGTGGTCATCAAGACAGTATGGTACTGGCACAAAACCCCTCAGATCATGGAACAGAATAGAGCACCCAGAAATGGACCCACAAACATATGGCCAACTCATCTTTGAAAAAGCAGGAAAGAATATCCAATGAAATAAAGACAGCCTCTTTAGCAAATGGTACTGGAAGACGTGGGCAGCAACATGCAGAAAATTGAACCTGGACCACTGTCTTACACCATACACAAAAATAAACTCAAAATGGATGAAAGACCCAAATGTAACCATCAAAATCCTAGAAGGGAAAGCAGGTAGAAACCTCCTTGACTTCGGCCGCAGCAACTTCTTACTCAATACTCCAAAGAAAACATCCAGATGGCCAACCGATGCATGAAAAAATGTTCAACATCACTCATTATCAGGGAAATATAAATCAAAACACAATAAGATACCACCACACACTGGTCATAATGGCTAACATTAACAACTCAGGCAACAACAGATGTTGGCAAGGATGTGGAGTAAGAGGATCCCTTTTGCATTCTGGTGGCAATGCAAACTGATGCAGTAACTTTGGAAAACAGTATGGAGGTTCCTCAAAAAATGAAAAGTAGACCTACCCTACAACCCAGCAATTACACCGCTAGGTATTTATCCAAGGAATACAGGTATGCTGTTTCCAAGGGGCACATGCACCCCAATGTTTATAGCAGTGGTATCAACACTAGCCAAAGCATGGAAAGAAGCCACACGTCCACCGATGGATGAATGGATAAAGAAGATGTGGTATATATTTATAGTGGAGTATTACTTGGCAATCAAAATGAGTGAAATCTTGCTATTTGCGACTATGTGACTAGAACTGAGGGTGTTATTCTAAGTGAAATTAGAGAAAGAAAAATATCATATGACTTCACTCATATGAGGATTTTGAGATATAAAACAGTTTAACATAGGGAAGGGAAACAAAAATAATATAAAAACGGGGGGAGGGGACAAAAGAGATTCTTAAATATAGAGAACAGTGTTGCTGGAGGGGTTGTGGAAGGGGGGATGGGCTAAATGGGTAAGGGGCATTAAGGAATCTACTCCTGAAGTCATTGTTGTAGTATATGCTAACTAACTTGGGTTTAAATTTAAAAATAAATTATAAAACAAAAACAAAAAAACCCAGTGAGATATCACTTCATAACTATTATAATGAATGGCTATTCCCAAGATAAGAGATAACAAGTTTTGGCAAAGATGTGGAGGAAAGAGAGCCCTTATGTACTTCTGGTGGGGAAGTAAATTGGTTCAGCCATTATAGGATGTTGTGGGAGTTCCTGAAAAGATTAAAACTAGAACTACCATATAATCCAACAACTCCATTCCTGGGTAGTTTAAAAAGGGAGGTGACCACACCCAAAATAATCCTTTTTTCTCTTTATGACTTTCTTGTCCTGCCTTTAAAAACATCTCCTTTTCTGCAGCCTTTCATTGCTCCCCCTCTATTTGGTAGAGGGAATGCTGCTGGATTCATGAATTAATAAAGCCAATTAGTTCTTTAAAATTTACTTGGTTTTTATCACTTAAGCTTATATCCAATGGAAACGAAAACAGGATATCAAAGAGATATAGATGCACTTCCTTGTTTATTGCAGCATTACTCACAATGGTCAAGATATGAAAACAACCTTAAGTATTCATCGGTGGATGAATAAAGATGTGATATGTATATACATATATGTATGGAATTATTATTCAGCCAGAAGAAGGAAATACTGCTATTTGGAACAACATGGATGGCCCTTAAAGGCATTTGTTAGTTGAGAGGTATATGCCAGTGGTACAGTGGTTAAATTATATTACAATATATAAATGTATCAAATCAACATATTGTACACTTTAAACCCACACAATGTTACGTGTCAATTATAGCTCAATAAAAATAATTTTTTAAAAAAAGAAAAAGGTCAAGCCATGATAACAAATGACCCAGTATCCCATAATGTGATGAGCTAAGTGTTTGTTGTAAGACTTTAATGAAGGTAAAAAAAATATATTAAACTTACGGTTAGAAGACACAAATGGCAAATGTGTGCCTAAAGTTGATTACACATTGTGAGAAAATGAATTTTTCAAACTTCCTACATTTAGTCACAATTGGCTATACTATTACAAGTTAAATAATTTTCAAGGAAAATTATGATTACATGTAATTCTTGCTTTACTTTTTAAGTGTTTATTGCATAAGATTATACTGTTTGTGAATTATTTCAAATGCTGAATTAAGGAAGTGTTACTATATATTTCTTTTGGTTTCTTTTGGCACTGACTGCTTCACAAAAGAAGAAATGTGTTATTAGAGTTTACAATTACAGGGGTAACTGGGTGGCTCAGTCAGTTAGGCATCCAACTTTGGCTCAAGTCATGATCTCATGAATCTTGAGTTTAAGTCCTACATCGGACTCTATGCTGACAGCTCAGAGCCTGGAGCCTGCTTCGGATTCAGTGTCTCCCTCTCTCTGCCCCTCCGCTGTTTATACTCTGTCTCTTTCTCTCAAGAATAAACATTGAAAAACTTTAGAGTTTACTACATAAAAATCATGGGTGCATTAGTCTGATTATATTCCCTTTTATGATTTTAACTTTCTTGCTAACTTCAGCAGGAATAACAAATGACTAATTTTCAAGCAGATCACATATAATAGGTAATAAGGAAAATTTTGTTTTTCCTGGACTTTCCCTTAGTATGTAAATAGCTTTGCATCTTTATTACCTAATAATCAGCATGCTGAAATCCACATTCTTGTCATTTTTATTACTTCAGCAACAAAGCTGCTACAAGGAAACAACATATAATTTATAACATAAGCATGTTATTATTGTGAAACTGCTTGGATTGTAGGACTGACATCAAAGTGATTTAAAAATTTATTTATCTTTTAAAATTCATGAGACTTGTTTTATAGTCAGACCAGAAGCATCGGTAGTGCCTGGGAACTTCCTAGATATGTAAATTCTTAGCACCATGACCCCCTACTACAGATCTACTGAATGAGAAAATAGGCAGTGAGACCCATGTTCAAGTCCTTCAGGTGATTCTGATACATGCTGAGGTTTGAGAACCACCAGACTAAGCAACTTAATACTGGTTCACTTCATGGTAGTGACCGGAGTTAGCACCGTTGTTTGCACACAGAGATGGACTGACCTGAAGTTAGGTGGGGGTTTTAACAGATTTGTACAAAGAAACAAGAGAGAAGCAGGGAGCTGAGGATATATGTGATTATGATGGATATGGGAATTCAAGCTGGAAAAGAAGAAAAGTGAGGACTTAACAGGGAACAGAGGTGCATTACCAGTTATTAACATATTGAAGATGGAACAAGCTGAAGACCTAAAATACCAACAATTTCTACCTATCAACATATTTCACCAATACCATATTCTGCCTCCCCATCAGATAATCACTATCTTAATTTTTAACATTCCCTTGCTTAAAAAAGAAAAAAATATATCACCTTTGTGTTTGATTTGGCTTAAACTTCTAAAAATGAGATCATGCTGCATATCGTCTTCTTTGATGAGCTTCTTTCATACATTTTGTTCTTTTGTGCTGTTTTGCACAGCTGCAGTTAATTTTCATTGCTGTATAATATTTTGTGGTATAAATACACATTGCATGTTGTAAAATGTAAAACATTTTATTAAACCATTCTCTTCCATTGATGAGCATTTGGGTTGTTTCCAGTTTTTGGTATTACAAACACTGCTATGAACATTCTTGTTGATGACTCTTGGTACATATGAATAAACAGTTTCTTCAGGACACACTGCTTAGATGGAATTGCTAGGTACCAAAATATGCAAATGCCCACCATTAAAAGGGAATATCAAATCATTTTTCCCAAGGGGTTGTATTTCTATTTCTCACAGCAATTTATTGGAATCTCATTGCTCCACTCACTCCATCTCCACCACTTGATAAGGTCAGAATTTTTGCCAATTGAATGTGTGCAAAGTATATCTCAATGTCTTGATTTGTAATTTCTGATTACTATTTAAATTGGACAAGTTTATTGTCCATGTGAAATATCTGGTCACATATTTTGAACTTTTGTTTTGTTTTCCTTCTTGAGCTGTATGAATTTTTAATGTAAATAAGCTTCCACTTTGTGCTGTCTTTTCACTTTGATGTCTTTTTGATAAAAATAAGTTCCTAATTTTATGACTGCTGTTTACCAATTTTTCCTACATTTTTGTTTTCCTTTACATGTATTTTCAGTGCTTTAAAGTTTTGCTTTTGACATTTATTTGACATTTGAAATATTTGTGTCCAGTACAACAAAGAAATTGAGTTTCTTTTCCCTTTCCACATGGGTACACAATTTTCCTACTTCTGCTGAGAAAATAATTTTTCTTTCTCCACTATGTTGTTCCTTTTATAAATTAAAATTTCAGATATATTTGGGTCTACTTCTTGGCTCTTATTGTTCCACTGTAATGTGTACCAATACCTCTGTAAATGCTACACCTTTTATTCTCGATATCTTTTAGGGCAAATTCCTTCTCCTCTTTGTTCTTCAGAAATTTCTTAACAATCCTTGACTTTTTGTTCTTCTACATAAATTTTAGAATGACTTTAGGAAGTTCCACAAAAAAATTATTGGGACTCTAACTGGAGTTGCATTGAATCTGCAGAGCATTTTGAGAATTGACATCACTTCATATGATATGTCTATATTTACTTAGGTCTCTTCTAATGTCTCCCAGTAAAGTGTTTTGTTTTAGTCTATATATAGGTTTTTTATTTTTATACTTTATATACAGTACATGAAACAGGTCTTAAATATGTTACATTTAACATAACCACAGATTTACTTGGGTTTAAAGTCACCATCTTTCTTTGAAGAGCTTTTTTTTTTTTTTTTTTACAGGCCTTGCACATCTTTAGTTAGATTTCTAGATAACTTAGTTTTGCTGCTATTGTAAAAGTTGTGCTTTAAAAATATTATGTATTCTAGTTGTTTGATGATGGCACATACAAGTCATTGACTTCTGTATTTTCATCTTAAAACAAGCATCTCGGGTAAGCTATGATGCTACTAAACTGCAGTCTTTCGAGTTTTTCAGACAGACAATTGTATCATCTACAAGTAAGCATTTTGTTTTCTACTTTTAAAATCTTTCAATGTTGAAAAGTAGTAATGATAGGCATCTTAATCCTAGTACCCAATTTTTAAGGGGATACTTTCAATGTTTCCTCATATGAGATGATGGCATTGATTTTAGTTCTGTTGTCTTTTTAAAGCTTATTTTTTTGATGAGCGAGTGTGAGAGGGGCAGAGAGAGAATCCCAAGCAGATTCTGCAGTGTCAGCACAGAGCCTGATGTGGTCTATCTCATCAACTGTGAGATAGCAACCTGAGCCAGAATCAGGAGTTGGATGCTTAACTGACTGAGCCAGCCAGGCACCCCAGTTGTTGTTTTAACATAGATAGCTTTGTTATTAAGGATCCCCCGACTTCTTTCAAATCAGAAATGTGATCACCTTTTCTAAATATATTACCTTTCCCCCTTCAATCTATTAATATGGTAAATGAAAATTTCAGATTTTCTAACATTATGCCATCCTTTCATGACTAGCATAAGCTCAATTCATTGTGTCCTTTTTATACATTTGGTAATAATTTATTTAGTGTTCTTTATCAGTATTCATGAGTGAAATTTGCCAATAACATACTCTCCTTGTATATTATGTTTTCTAGATTATATAGACCTCATAGAATGAGTTAGGAACTCGAACTTTTTCTCATTATTTAAAAAATTTTCTATGTGGTCGAAATCATCTCTTCCTTGATAGTTTGGGAGAATTCATGTGTAAAACACTTTGGACTCACTGTTTTCTTGTGGACTTTTATTTTCACATTTTACAGATTCTTTTCACCATTTTTTCATATAGATTTGCATATATTAATAATAGCATTTCCTTTAAAAAACCTTGTTTGTATTTGTATTTTTCATTTATAAATAGCATTTATATCTACTTCCATTTTTCATAGTTAGGTCTATTAGCATTTAAGGGATAAGCCTTTGGCTTATTTATATTAAACTGTTTTTTCTATTTACTTTCAGTTATTCTGTTTTTCTTCTTCTGACTTCTGAAGCTAAGCAATTTGATCCATTTTTAACCTTTTTCTTAAAAAGGTTCGAGTTGGGGAAGTGCAGAGAGAGGGAGACACAGAATCTGAAGCAGGCTCCAAGGCTCTGAGCTGTCAGCACAGAGTCCATCGCGGGACTCGAACACAAGAACCACAGGATCATGACCTGAGCCAAAGTCAGACACATAACCGACTGAGCCACCCAGGTGCCCCTAACTTCCTTTTTTAAATAAGCACTTAGTTTGCAAATTTCCCTGGAAGAATCGCTTTTTCTGCATTACCATGATTATTTCTTTCTGTGAGCCATTAAAGGGTATTTAATACTGTTTTTCAAATCTATTTATCTATTAAAATCTATTTGTTCCAACCAATTAGGAAATATAATTGGAATAACTATATTTTGCAATTTTCTATAACTTTTTTTATGGCTCAATTTTTATAAATGTTCCATGTATTCTTGAAAAGAATGTGGAATCTCTTAATTGCTGGATGCAGAATTCTACATAAATTCAGTGGATGAAGCTTATTGTTTTGCTCAAACATTCTATATCTTTCCTGATTATAAAAAGTCTATTGTCCAATAATGAAAGTTGTAATCTTTCAACCTGATGGGTATATGGTAAGCATTTTATATTAGCTCTGTTTTTACTTTATGTAGAGACTATTTTATTAGATATACACACATGCTTAGTATATCTTTTTGATGAATTTAATCTTTTATCATTATGTAGAAACACTCTATTCTTGGTGATACTTATTTATAATGTCTATTTAACTAAAGTTAATCAATACCTTGACACCCCAGTGATACAACAGTATTTCAGCTCTGTCTTCCCTATCTCAACTACCTTACTACTACTGTCTGGAATTTGTTAAAACAAAGAAACAAGTCATCTGTTGTACTGAATTGTATTTATTGTGATTTATCTAAGTGTTTACCATTTTATTTTTTGTGTCTTAGAGCACCATTCTGGGATCACTTTCCTATCTTCTTGAAGCACTTCCTTTAGAAAGGACTCCTTTAAGAGTAAACCCTTTAAAAAAATACTTTCATTTGGGGGCACCTGGGTGGTTCAGTTGGTTATGCTGATTTTGCCTCAGGTCATGATCTTGCGGTTCCTGGTTTCAAGCCCAAGGGCTCTGTGCTGACAGCTTGGAGCCTGGAGCCTGCTTCAGATTCTGAGTCCCTCTCTCTCTGCCCCTCCCCTGCTTGCACTCTATTTCTCAGAAATAAGTAAATGTTAAAAAAAAAAAACAAAACCCTAAGACACTTTCACTTGCTCTCATTCTTAAACTAATTTCACTTTCTACACAATTCCAGGCTGACATTTTATTTTACAATGAACTGAAAAGAGTATTCCACTATTTTCACTGTTAATATTGAAAAGTCAGCTGTTAGTCTTTCTTTTATAGAACATTAGTCCTTTCTTTCTGGGTAGTTTCAAGACGTTGTCTTTGGTGTTCTACAGTTTCACTATAATGGTTCTATGTATCTATTTATTTATATTTATCCTTTATGGAGAATATCCTACTTCCTGGATGATTTTTAATCTCGGGGGAATTTGCAGCCATTATCTCTGTAGCACTGACGCCTTTCCATTCTTTACTCTTGGGTCTCCACTCCAATTTCCATATCTCTTAACTTTTTTACATTTTCCATCTCAGATTTGTCATTCAGTTTTCCAGTTCTCTCCAGGTGTCTAATGTGTTGTTAACACTTCACTCACTGAGTTTCAAATCTGGTCAGTTACGTATTTCATTTTGGGATTTTAAAAAGGTTAATTTCTTAAAAATTTCATTTAACTTGTTTATCATGGTAATTTTAGGTATATAAATATTTTATATATAGCTATTTTATATTTTGTATCTGAGAATTTGAGTATTTGCAAGCTTTGGGAGGGGATATCAAAATTTACTATTTTTGTTGGCTCTCAAATATTCAAGGTAGATACTCATTTCTCATGTGTTTCATGACCTTTAACAGTGTATTACTTGATCTTTATTTGTGGAAGTCCTCTGTTCCCATTCTGGGGAAACCTTCATTCAGAAAGTATTTGATTGTACTAGTAGAAAAACAGCAACTTGCAAATGAGAACTTGAGTTCCTCTAGAGGATTTTAATGCAGAAGTTTTACTGCTATTGCAGGGTTTGTTATCCTCATAGAGGTGCTGCTATAGGAGTCCATCCTTGGCAATCTCCCCTCTTCTGAGTGCATTTCCAAAGCTAGATAGATCCTTACCATTCTGGCTTTTACCCTCCCCACCGTCCTACTTCTCTGGCCTACTTTGGTGACTCAACTTCCAATCCCAAACCCTGAGGACTCTCACTGCTGTACTTGGGCACTCCTCCCTAATTCTTAGGAACTAAAGCTCCAGCTTGTCCAGAATCATGCCCGAGAATGTCTATTTTTTGGGGGGTGAGAGGTTGCCAGACACCACTCTTACCTTTAATGAGACCAGCAGTGCCTCAAATCATGTGTCTTACTTAAGGAGGTCTTGGGAGCTTCTATTTAGTCATGATACTAGAAGTGGAAATCATGCAAGATTTTTGACATATTAGAAGTTATTTAAAAACTTACCTCTATTGACCTATATATATGCTTATATACATCTATTTATAAATACATCTATTTATATACATAGAAACCTAATACTCAGAGACATATCAGATCTCAAAAGATAGTTAGAAGGTAAATAAGAATTCTAATTAAGATTATGTTCCATGAATGGGCATTTGCTCCTTTGAGGCTCTCATACTCACCCTCAGTTGCTTTGGGAAGATCAACAATATCTGTAAAAATTTTGTTAGGTTTGAATTCATAATGCAGCTTTCACCTAGTTAACATATAACGGCAATTTCCACTGTGACCACAGTCTGTGCTCCAGATATAGCACAGACCTATCCTAAAATATTCCTAATATTCCTAAAATATTCCACTTGTAACAGTTAAGTAAGAGGACTATTAAAATAACTAGCATTCTGTTTTCATTTACCTATTTTCTGAAACGTCAGGTCCTAGAAAGAAATTAAGTTTATCTCAAACAAGAGAATACTACATATATTACTGGTGCTTGAATTTTAATGTATACTATTCCTCATTTGTTAAGATTTTGATTTTTCTTCAACTTCCTATCCTCAATGTCTAGCATACAGAAGGCATCCTGTATATATCCACTGAATAAAAGATGCTACTGATCTTACAGAAGTAGAATGCAAACTTTTCCCATTATTACCAGTGAAGTTGACAGCTCGCTCTGAATCAGATTTTGCCCTTCCCCAGGACCAAAAACACTTGCAAGAAGGCTATAATAAGCAAAGTTAGTCTTTGAGACCTTGAATATAGTAGAGCTAATACATATTTTGACGAATAGAAAGTTTCCAAAAGGAAATAATACTTAAAACCAAAATTACAAATTACAATCTATTTAAACTTTAATTTGTGCATTTGTGGAAATTTATGACTGCAAAACACTTATTTTCTTAGAATGACATAAAGGCACATTTCATTTGAATGCATAGTGTACCATCCTAAAATATACTAATAATTTCCTTACAAAGTGCTTGAGCAGTCACTTACACATACAGTAACAGCAAAATATATTTACACTCTATAGAGTTTAAAAATTTAAAATCTGACTAAAATATATATATATTTTAAAAACTACAGAAAATATTAGTGCTTTTTTTCAGCTTAATTGTGTGAATATACCCTGCCCTCTAATTTTTTCTTAGTGATTGACTTCAATTAAAAAAAAAATTTCTGTACACTGTGTAGTTACAAAATGCTATGTCAGTTTTTAATGCTAAAAGCCTATTTTAGACATTGGTTTCTATGCTTATCTGAGAACCAGGAAAGGTGAGCAGACTGTACCTCAAAAGTATTTAGTGTTTTTTTTAATGTTGTGTTAACACTGTGTAAATTAAAGCCAGACAATTAAGCTAAGATCCTCTACAGTCTTTTAACAAGGAAACTGATTGGCATTTAAAAATAACTTTAAACAACATATTGCTCCTTCTTTCTATAAGATTTTCCCCCAAAATATCTTGGGTAATAATAGAATTTGTAATTGTTCTCGGAGTATACAAATATATGCCAGCACACCCTAGCAAGGTTGAAATATTGATAAACTGCCTATAAATCAGTGTGCTTTTATGTTTCTCACAGAATTTAAGTTTCAACAATTTTTAAGACATGAGATCATTGTGATTAAATGATTCATTCAGTATGGTTAGTTCACAACTTGCTATTCCTGAGATATGATGACCCTAACATACTAAGCACAGAATCAAAGATGTTATTGTTGAACTAAAGAAAAATAATACAGTCACAGACTAAGAGAAAAAGAATGCAAAAACTAACAACATCAACAACAACAAAAACCAAAAAAACTCCAGGCAAGTGGAAAAGTCATGGCTTGCCAAATAACTTTCCTATAAGAGCATTAAAAAAAGCCACAAATGGATCCTCTGAAAAGTTGTAAAAAGTATTTGATCAAATTATTTTTGAGACTTTTGAGGTACAGCTTTAGTGTTATAATAGCTTTTATAAAATATAGACTGTTTTATCAAAAATATTTATACATTCTGTTATAATATATTGCTTTTGCCCTCAGTAACTGCCAATATAAAATCTGGATCCAGTGGCCTAAAAGGTACAAATGCACTTAACGTAAATGCTGGAGTTTGAGGTGTCTGCTTGGCCACTGTACAAAAGTGATGAAGTGGTGAAATTAAATAATAAACCTACAACATAGAATACATTACAACTTGCACATATACATGTTCACAGCATGTATACAACGATAATCCCTATGTTTTAACAGATATAGTTCCCTTCTACAGTAGATATAAGAATAAGATAAACTGGGCTGATAAATGTACAACGAATACCAAAAAAGAGTAATTATTAGTTCACTGATTTTGGAAGAAGGTATGATTGAATATATTGAGTGTCTAGACTTTGGGAATGCATACAGGTAATACAGTATCTTGGTTCAGGCTAATCAGAAGACTTCATTCTTAACATTTTAAGTAGATGTTCAGTTGTTCCTGTTTGTTTCAGCATGGTTGAATAAACAAAAGACTGTTTGGCAAGTAGCTCTGTTGGAAAGCTATGAGGCTCTGTTACATGGTTGGTAAAGATAAGGCGATAAAAATTTTCTCCTAATAAATATAGAAACTTTATAAAACAAGACATCAATTCATTTTTTTAAAAAACAAGCCAAAAAATGTGCACAAACTACCACTACATTTTTTTGATATTATAGTAATTTCATTAAAAAAATAAGAGCATTTGCCTTATTTGAACAGATTTACTATATGTGAACATTAATAGCATCCCAAACCCTTTTTGTTCTTTCTGTAAAATATAGCTAAATGAAGTGAAATGATTAATCTTCCTTCCACTTAAGGCAGGCATAAGGCATAGCAAGGGACCTTGGAAGAGTGGTTTGTTTTCTTTTTTTAAAAAATAGACTATTGATCCAAAAGTATTCATTTGTGATAGGATTTCATGGCCGATGTTCATTCCGCTTAAACTCCATGAAACTGTTTCCAGTGCTCAGATTTACGTTGAAAATATGTTAAGAAGCCACTTTCAAGAAGGTTTTAGAATATAGTACTTTTAAAGAAATCTTCATGTGTTTAAACAAAAAACTCAGAAGCTACCGGTGGCACAGTGAGCAAATGAAGGGCTGCTATTGTTAAGAGGTCTTCTTGTGAGTTAGTGTGCTTGGTTTCACAGTGTCTGGGAACTTAACACCAATCAGCAATGTAGTCAAAATCTCTGAACATCTCTTGCTCCTCTTCTGAAAGTATCCTTGGTTCTCGAGGTGGAGTCAAAATAGGTGCTTCTGAGGTAAATTCATCATCAAAATTACTAACGTCTTCTCGTCCTCTAATGGTAGGTACAAATGGCGGCTTTACTTTTTTGTCCATCAGAGCATTCCAATCAATTAGCTGGGTTACAAAATATAAAATGACCAGTTTAGTTTCCTATACCTAATTTCTCTTTTCACAAAAAATTTTAAAATGTCACACTTACCCGGAAAAATGGGTGCTTTTTTACATCCTCTGCATCTTTCTCACCAGCTCCAAGTCGCCGCTCAGGATTTCTTCGTAATAGCTAATACAACATAAAATATAAAAGTTAAAATAAAACCAGTGACTTCATTGATAAAGATTCATATAACTTGAAAAGATTTAGATTTTTTTTTTGGTATGTGTTTGTCTAAACCATGCAACATCTATGAACTAAACAACAACTTCTAAAGTTCCAATTGGGAAATGTCCTTCAATATAAGAAATTTAAGTAGTTCATAAACCATTAGCTCTTACCCTTCTCATTATTGATATGGCTTCTGTAGATAAGAACCTTGGGTATCTTACTTCATCATTTACAATACTGTCAAAAACCTCCTCTTCATCATCACCAGGAAAGGGAGACTAAAAGAAAAATGAATTTCAGTACTGTAAAATCTTCTCACCTATCCAAAGTACAGCCTACAGCCAAGAACCAGGTAGTGAGAAAAACAAACAAAAAATCTACCAAAACACCAAATAAAGACTGTAAGAAGCCACAAAAGATACATAACAGATTATCCAGAGGATATACTACATACTCTTGTTTATATCTTCATCTTTATTTCACAGACCTTAATAACAAACTTGGTTATGTTATACTATATCATTTTTCACTTGATTCTATTCCATTTTATTTAATTCATTTATTCATTTATCTGGCCAGACAGTAAATATTTTGAGTGCCTACTAGATACTAAAAATTATTTAGATAATTGACATGTTCCTCAAGAAGCTCAATCTTGTGAAAAGACAGGAAAAAAAACAAGTAAGGTAAATACGGTAATAAGTGTCACTACAGAAAAAAGCTTAGAGTTTGTGGGAATACATCTGATATGGATGTACCTTGAATTGCACAGTAAATACCAAATTAATTAGCAGAACACAATTAGAAATCTTAAGGTATAATGATGGCACTAAGTAGCAGCTGCCAACAAAATTCAAGTCTTAGGGCATTGCAGTAATACAGTATTAAAATGTGCTCATAATGACAGGAATGACCCTAAGTCATAAAAAAAAACAGATTACATTCAGTGTAACAATTTGATGTACAACATGATAAACTCTCAAGTATGTTGAAATGTTGACTATGAAAGATGACTTATTATTTCAGAATTTGAGGTGACTTAGATTTGGTTGCTTGTTTCCTGTAAAGTTTTAATGAATAAGAGCCAAACAGAAAGCAATAACAATGGAAAGGAAAGGATCTTTGACCTGAGGAATCTATGAAAATGAATTTAGAACCCAACTTCCTAAAGCTGAGCTGCCAATCTAGGTGCTCACATGTAAGCAATCTTATTGCTCATATGTAATGAGCAAATATATAAGCAAAAACTTCAAACTTTTCAGTTATCAAAACATTAGTTCATTTACACAATCAAAATAGATAAATAGAAAAATGAAATAACTACTATGTGAGTAATACGCTTTCTTTCTAGGATTGAGATAGTAGCAAATCAGAGGAATAATTCTATTTCACAAGAATTCTCAATCAGAATTTCAAGTGGTAATACAAAACACTTTTGTCTATCTGATCAATTCTGTATTTAAAAAATGTCACTTTATAAATCCCTGAATAGTGCAGATATACCCACATATTCATTAAGATATTAAAGTTCCTGGTTTCTGCAAATAGATTATAGGTTAACAGGACTAACAACGGAATGCTAACAAATAGGTTTTGAACAGATATAAAAAGAATTCAATAGTCTGTTCAGATGTCAAGAGTCCAATTCCAATATCTAAGTTTACTTAAGATTTCTCTGATGCTTTCATTCTTATTTGGCATCAGGAAGGGGGATCTGGTTGTTCCAGTCCTCAAAAGCCATACAAACACAAATACAAATTTGAAAGGACATATCCAGCAAGTTTTCATATATTTATAATAACAGAGAAATTAGACATAAACTTTAGCCAAACTTCACTTTTATCACAGTTAAAAGTTATTGCTAAAATTTTATCAGAGCTAAATTGGTAAATTTAAAACTATAAAGTATACTGATGAGTTTTAAGTTAAGTTCTTTTCCCAACTACCCTCTTACAAAGGTGCCAAAGAGAAAGGAAACTGCAATAAACAATTGTGAAGAAATAGCCGGATCCACTGTCTTTTATATCCTAGTAATTGGGATGTTAATCAATTAGAAGCTCTTTTTAAAAATATAAAACAGTAGTTTCATTTGTTCACTGCCAACTTTTCCAGTCACTTTAGAAAAGGAAGTACAATCAACTTGCTCTTAATTCTGTAGTATTTTGCAATATACTCATATTTTTTGCCTGTCAGAGCTAATATGGAGAGTCAATTTTAAGCAAACATGTACTTTTTGGTAACTTAATTAAATCTCATACATAAAAGAGCACTGGGTGTTATATGGAAACCAATTTGACAACAGACTATTAATTTAAAAAAAAAAGAACTAATGGAAAATACATATAAAGTCCCATGAAATTCAAATAGTTGTTCCAGATTGGTCCTGGTTTTACAAATAGGAAGAAACAGATCATGAGGCCTGTTAAATTGTGTAAATTAAAAGAACTACTCCGTTAAAAAAAAATAAAAAAATAAATCTCATACATAAATGAATACCTCATTAAAAAAAAAGCAACAAAAACATTACTTTAAAAGGTGGCGGGGGAGGGGGGTGGGGGGGGAGTTCAAAAATGCCAGAGCTTACGGAAACAACTATTATGAGTACTTCTGACATTCTCAGAAAGCAAAATACATCTTTCCATCCTAAAAAACGATATAGCAGCTTTTCTAGAGGTAGAAATGGTCAGATCTAAATCACTGGTCTTAATAACAGAAATAAGATGAAGTGGATTCCATAACCTGAGGTAGCAAAGCATAATGGTTTAGAGATAGGTTCTGAAGCCAGAGAGCCAGAGTTAAAAATCGTAGCTCCACCACATGAGAACTCTGTGACATTAAGCAAGTTATTAACTTCTTTGTGTTTCCAGTCATACACCTGAAAATGGGCATAAGACTAGTATTGAGCTCATTAAAGGCTGCTGAAAAATTAAATGAGCTAATATTTATAAGTAAATAGGATAGTGCCCAGCATATGGTAAGCATTTTAATTAGCTATTCTTTTCCTCTCTTTCTAAGTATCCACTCTGATATAACATACTAAAGTGGCTGTCGTCTGGATGGACTAAAATACTTTATTTGAAATAAATGCCATTATATGACAATACAGGGTACAACTTAAGAAATTTCTGACATTCAATGATTTGGTCAAGCATTTATTCAGCTACTAATTTATTCATGCCTAGAATGTACAAGGAAGGTTTCTGGTACTGGGAAACTGCAAAAAGAGTAAATCAATCTCTCTTTTTATTTTTTCATCCCAAGATCAAAGCAGTTTTCAATTACTTGTCCTAATCCTTTCCCAAGTCCACTCTAATTTATCATTTCCAACAATTTATAACAAAATAGATTAGCTAACTATTACTGCTTTATTAGATATAACTGTTTCCTAAGTGGTAACAATTTCTGGGGATAACAAAGTTACTTTAAGTAAATTGAAAGAAAACAGTAGGGGAAAAATAGTAACCTTTTTAACTCTGTTGTACTGTTTTTGTTTTGGCCAATGTATAGCTGACTTTTTGTTACAGGTATACAGGGCATTCTTTTCATTAATCTTTCTCTTATTCCCTATGAAATGATCAATTATTTATGATCATGTCTTAAAATCAGAAAACATAACTATCGCATACTGAAATATAGGGTATGATTTTCAAAGCATTCTATAGATAATATAAAAATCTAAAAAACACAGTGAAGGTAATAGAGAATTTCAGGCAATTATTAGTATATTATAAATATGTATAAAACTTATGCTCCACTTACACAGGAAACATATTAAGTCATTTATAAATGACATATTTTGTTCTTCCAGTCATCTTTCCTGATTTCTCTCTCATCTATTTTATACTGCTTACCTCACCAACGAGCATTTCATATATAAGGACACCAAGGCCCCACCAGTCTACAGCCCTTGTATAGGATGTTTCTGTTAATACTTCTGGAGCAAGAAATTCAGGAGTGCCACAAAATGTGCTTGTTCTGTCTCCATATCCCATTCCTAAAAAGGTCAAATTTAAGTGTCTGTTAGCAAAGGAAAGAAAGTCTAGATAACAGATAAAAAAAAAAAATTAGACGATATCCTTAGGAAGCAAAATTAAAGTTCCATTTGTGCATGGTGACCAAACTCAAGATATACCAGACTTCTACCGAAAATGTTAAGGACCGGTATAGAGAGAACTGTGCAATAGTAACACTACTATTTAATAGGTAAAAATAAATAAGTACAATTTTCATACTTCATTTTATTTACTTATTTTCTCCTTCTTGACATTACAAGTGTTGCTAAGAAGTTACAACAAAAAAAACTGATTCTGAGTTTTAATTTCTATCATCCTTTCAATTCAAACTTTAAAATATTATATTTGGTTCATTATAAAAATAACATTAAGTATAGTTTGGAAAATACCAAAATGCAAACCCTTGGGTAATCAAGAGTTAGCCACCAAAACAACCTTGAAGAAGGAAAAACAAAACTGGAGGTATCACAATTCCAGACTTCAAGTTACACTACAGTAATCAAAGCAGTATGGTACTGGCACAAGAACAGACACATATATCAATGAACAGGACAGAAAGCCCAGAAACAATCCCACGATTATACAGTCAATTAATCTTCGACAAAAGAGGCAAGAATATGCAATGGGAAAAAGTCTCTTCAACAAACGGTGTTGAGAAAAATGTAAGGGTCAACGAGGATGTGGAGAAAAAGGAACCTTCATGTACTGTTGGTGGGATATAAACTGGTGCAGTCACTATGGAAAACACTATGGAGGTTCCTCAAAAAATGAAAAATAGAATTACCTTATTATCCAGTAATCACACTACTGAGTATTTACCCGAAGAATGCAAAAAACCCCACGAATTTGAAACAATATATGCACCCCTATGTTTACACGAATATTATTTACAGTAGCCACAATATGGAAGCAGCCCAAGTACTGTCAACAGATGAATGAATAAAGACTATGCAGCAGATGTACATACAATGCAGTATTATTCAGCCACTAGAAAGAATAAAATCTCTCCATCTCCAACAACATGGACAGAACTAGAGAGTATAATGCTAAGTGAAATGAGTTAGAGAAAGACAAATACCCTATGATTTCACTTATATGTGGAATTTAAGAAACAAAATAAAAAAGGGGGGAAAGAAAGAGAAACAAACCAAGAAATAGGCTCTTAACTACAGAGAACAAATTGATGGTTACCAGAGGTGTGTGGGGAGGGGGGGGGATGGGTGAAACAGGTGTTGGGGATTGAAGACATTTATCGTGATGAGCACTGAGTAATGTAAAGAATTGTTGAATCACTGTATTAGGCACCTGAAACTAATATGACACTATGTTAACTATGCTAGAATTAAAATTAAAAACTTAGTAAAATAAAAAAGGAGTTAACCAAATGTGCCATATACATATATGGTATTAATCTTTTAGTTAACTAGTTCTCAAATTTATGTTTCTTATAATTTGGTGAATTTTGTTTAATTATAATTTTAGTTTAATTTTATCATAATTTAGTAATATATTAATCAAATACATTCCACATATTGAATATAATGTCTCAATATATTCTAAAGTGTTAAAAGCTCCTTATAAGCACCATCTTATGAAAGAATTAGAAAAAAAAGCTTTCAATTCTAAATTTTAAAAGGTATGCATTCATAATGACTGAAAATCTCAAATGAACTTGGGAGTCTATGGACCAAGACTTGAAGAGCATAACTAAATACATGAGGAAAAATTAGTTTGTTTTTGCATAACTTCTTTAACACTGTCACACTTTTTTTTCAATAAAATATTATTTTTAAAAAGAGTTGATATAATATCAACATATGTTCTACACAAGTGTTTTAAGTGACTTGGCCAAGATTAGGAAAATGTTAATTAAGAAAGATAGAACTAACGTTTCATGATTTTTATTTTAAGCATTTAAAAACATTTTTCTTTTTTAACATTTATTGAGAGACAGAGAGAGACAGATCATGAGCAGGGGAGGGGCAGAGAGAGAGGGACACACAGAATCGAAAGCAGGCTCCAGGCTCTGAGTGGTCAGCACAGACTCCAATGCGGCGCTCGAACCCACGAACTGGGAGATCATGACCTGAGCCGAAGTCGGATGCTTAACCGACTGAGCCACCCAGGCGCCCCTTATTTTAAGCTTTGATGAAAACTAGAGGAGATCCATAGGATACTTTTAGGAAACTTTAAGGATAAAACTACTCTAATTTTTTGCTTTGTTTATACTGGTAGTATAAAATTCATGACATTTTAATGCACTATATAGGTCAACTGCCATAGTTATATTTCATTCATTCAGGAAAATTTTGTTATCCTGATATTTTTATTGTTATTTATTTAATCTTTTTTTTTTTTTTAGAGGGAGAGAAAGAGAGAGAACATGAGAGGTAGAAGGAGAAAGAATCTTAGGCAGACTCCAAACCTAGCACAGAGCCTTACATGGTCCTCAATCTCAGGACCTGAGATCATGACCTGAGCTGAAAGAGTTGGCTGCTCAAACCAAATGAGCCACCCAGCACCCCTTGTCCTGGTATTTTTATAGAAAGTTGGAAATAGGCCCAATTAGCTAGGACTTCAAATTAGTTAAACTCCAAGGGAAGGAGTTAACATCAGGCTCTTGGGGTCATAAAAATCTGGGTTTAAATTCCTGCTTTGCCACTAGTTAAAAGCTTAGAAAAGTTGTCTAACCTCAAAGGTTAGTTTCCTTATCTATATGCTGGGATTAACACTACTACCTACCTTGACAAGACTGTTAGAAATAGTCTAACATATGGATGTGAAGCATTTGGTAAATTGCTTGGCAATTAGTAAGTGCTCAAAAATTGTTAGCACCTACATGGCTAGTTGATTTGATGGACAAAAATCTAGAGACAGGAAAGGTCAAGAGGCTGTTAGTTTTTCAAAACAAGATGACAGCTGGCAGTGGTAGAGGGGGCAGTAATAGAGGGGAAAAATTTAAGAAATATTAAGAAGGTAAATGTCAGCACATTTTGGTTATAAACTTGATGTGGAAAAGTAAAGAAAAGAGAGTCTAGGATAACAATGTTTTCAAATTGGGAGATTGTGAGAAGATTGTGGCACCATCAACTATGAACTGGAACCTGAAGAAAAGAAACTATTTTTGATTGTATAGTGTTGGAGGTACCTATTGACTACTCAAGCAAAGCTGTGTAGTAGATAGTTGAATATATATGTTAGGAAAGGAATAATAGATTTGGGAATCATTAGCATATTATTTGTAGTTAAAAACTAGCAGTGATGAGCAATGGGCTAAGAACAAACTCTGAGGAACAAAGGCATTTAAGTCTACGGTGTTCAATACAAGGAAGTCCAATAAGAGGAAAAAAAAGTATTATTGGATTCAGATTAAGAGGCTGGTAGATAACTGATGGCGATGTATTTACATAGTTCACTCATTTACTCTTCCAACTACTTATTAATTGAAATTTCACTGAATACTTAAGATGTGCCAAGCACTATACTATACTGTGCTATGAAAACAAAGCTGACTGAGAAACAAGAAGCTTGTGTAGAAGGGGGAACATAATGTTCATTACAATGTAATGTATTTATTAAATGTCAAGATAACAATACCTATTTACTCTATGTTAGACACTGTGCCACATATATCCAATTCTTGAAATACTCTTAAACAAAAAGCATTATATTAATTTTATATCTGAGGAAACAGACTCAATGAGATTCAAAAGAACTCATCCAAAGACACAGCAAGTAAGTGGCAAAGCCAGGATTCAAAACTAGGACTGTATGGAGCCTAAACCTATGGTCTTTATACTTAATGCCACCTCTGATTTCTTATTTCCCCAGTTTACTTGTTTGTTTTTGAATATATAGAAAAGATTCTGAGATATATGCATATTTTCTTCCTATTTAAAAATGTCAGAAGTTTTAAGAAGCTGGACAGAAGTCATCAGGACTATGTAATTTACTCTGTATAGTCCCAGCAAAGTTAAAAAAAAAAAAAAAAGTGGTTTAACCAGTGCTTTCTCAGAGTAGTGACAGAATTTTATCTATCTATTTTTTTAGAAAGAGAGAGAGGGGGAGAGTGTGTGTGTACGTGGGGGGGGGGGGGGGGGGGGGGGGGGGGGGGGGGGGGGGGGGGGGGGAGAGTCAGAGGGAGAGGGGGAGAGAATCTCATGCAGACTCTATGCAGAGTGTGGCACATGGGAGATCGTGACCTGAGCTGAAATTAAGAGTCAGACACTTAACTGACTGAGCCACTCAGGCGTCCCCATAAAAAAGGATCTTAGGTTTTATATTTTCTGAAAACTTAACGTATTCATAATCACAGAATTCTTGATAATGTGATAATCAGGTTACATGAACAGCCCATAATGTCTTAACAAAGAATAAAGTTAAAAATATATCTTGTTTTCCACAAAGTTGAAAACTCCCAAAGTACAAAGGAATAGTAAACCATTAGAAGACAAACTTTAATATATCCAATTACCTTCTTTGCAAAGACCAAAATCAGCAATTTTCACAAAGCCCTCTGTATCTAGCAATAAGTTATCCAATTTCAAATCTCTGTTCAGGATAAAAAGAAAAAAAGCAAAATGAAAAAAAAAATCAATAAAATCAGCAGATAATGTAGGACAAAAATAATTTCTACAGGAACTGTACATTTTTACTAAAAATGAGTTTTTCAAGTTATGATTTGAGATTTAAATATAGTATTACAGATGTTCGCTTTTGTTCCTTTTGGCAAATTTATTACTCTACGTAATATAGTTTCTGAATAATTTTCCCCATTATACAGAAATAAATGTATTTTAAAAAGGAATGTTTGATCTACTTAAATATGTATTTTAAAAGCATTGAAGACGTTCAAGTATTTTTAACTTTGGGTTTATTAATCCGTTATCTGAGATAGTAAAAAATGGACTAAGTTTGAAGTTCTTCTACACACCATTTATAAGAAGAAACTGTCAAGGTATCAAGAGGGCGGGTTTAACATTCTAAGAGAATAATGCAAAATAAAGAGAAAGCTATCAATGACCAAAATTGATTAAGAATTAAGTTAAAAACATTTTATCCTTTGAGTAAAATAGGACCATGAGGAAACCCTTACCTTGGATATATTGTTAGAAGTTTGAATACACTGATGTTTATGGTCTCCTTACTAGCCTTCCTGAATTTGTCTAGTCTAGAGCAATGCTATTCAAAGTGTGGTCCACTGCTTGGCTGCTGGGCTATTATTTGTTGCTAGTCTGCAACTTGATAAGGAGCTTATATTAGTACATAAGGCAGCTGTGTCACCAAGTACAGTGTTTAGTTGACAGCAAGACTTAAGGAAGCAGGGTGATGTTCTATACTCTGGTACATGCTACTTATTTTATCGTGGACAAATTTTGAGTAGTAGTATTGGTCTATTAAAGTTTTCTGCAAAGATCTCTGCAGTAGATCAGTTGAACATAAAATATTCACCAGACTGAATATTGTTAGTGAATTCTGTTATGAGAGCTCAACTTATAATTTGACTATTTTAATTAGGTAATGGGCAGAAGAACAGCAATAAAGAGGCTCATCATATAATTATTGTGTAGCTTTTTATTTCAAAATTGGAGTTTAACATTTTTAGAGGTCACTTATCATTTGAAAGAGAAAATTAAAAAGCTGGCTAAACACAAAATATCCTTAATTATTTTTAATTCAAATTCACACCAAAGACATTAGAAAGTGTCAAAACTTTACTCACCTATAAACAATTTTGTGTTCATGTAAATACTGCAACCCAAGAACTACACAAGCCGCATAAAATCTGTTTGAAGAAATAAAAAGGTTTAATAAATTCCACTGCAGCTGAATCCCAGTATGCAATTTTATGCTTCAAAGCAGAATTCTGTAGTAAACTAATTTCACCAATATTTATTTAGTCCTTAGTATGAGCCAGACACAGTAAGACATGTCCAAAAGATACAATGTCTACAATGGGAACCATTAACTTTGTCGGTCACTAAAGTCCTCAGAGTAGACATCTGATCTGGAAAAATACAATTTACCATAAGGACAGAAGGACAGTGTGAAAGGTAGAACTTTCATCGGGGAAATACACTGCATTTCCTACAACGGAAAGCAACAGAGGTGTAAAAGGCACCTTTGATAACCAATAAGTTTTTTTGTGGCTGAAGATATGGGGAAGAAGTGGGAGACAAGGGTGAAAAGACGGCCTGAGGTCAAGTTGTGGAGGGCCCTAAATGCCATATTATGGATATGGAAATTTCTTTTTTTAGTGATAAAGAATCACACCATTTAAATCAGAGCAGAATGATCACTTTTGTTAGATTTTTGTGGGTAGTATGAAGGTTGGAGTGGAAATAGGTAGATACCTAGAGGAAAAACAAACAGATTAGGCTACTGTGCAGGTACAGATGACAGACCATGAGAACCTCCAATGTAGTAGCAATAAAGAGAGTAATGAGATGGATTCAAGAGAAACTTTAAAACTAGTTCAAGATTGGTGTCTCCCTAGCAGCAGAAGATGAGGGAGAAGGAAAAACTTAAGATGACTCTTAAAGTTTCCTTAGTGTAAAGAGACAGAGAAGTAGCCAAAGTTTTGTGGGGAAAATGAGGTTGGCTTAGGTTGACTTTGAATGTCTTGGGGCAGGTGAAAAAATTGCATTAATGGGTTTGGATCTTAGGCAAGCTTGAGTCCAGGTAGAATATTAACTCTTGAAAAATAGGACCATGTTTGTCTTTTGCAGTATTTATCCTAAATTATTAGAATAATGCCTGAAACATGGCAGGCTTACTGAATGAGAAGGTAGGTAATAAACAAATCAATTTAAAAATGCAGATCTGTTTTCAGTGCAGAATAGGCTATAAGGAAACACTTAGACTCAGTTAATTATGCACATAATACACAGGTATTTTCTCTATCAAGTATACGTAATACACCTGGCCTCAAAGCACCGTATTTCATTGATCCATCTATCCATCTCACCCCAATGCCACTATCATATCTCTAGGGATAACTACTTTTATTGGTTTGGTGAATGTTCTTCAAACTTTTAGAATGCACAAGTAGATAATTTGGCTATGCCTTGTGTTTACTTATTTTTACAAAAAATGGAACCATAATTTAGCAGAATTTAAAGTGCAAATATTTAGAAATATTTGATGATACATTAGATCTTACATAATTATTTGTTCAAAGTTTGAAGAATTTAGCTCAAATCCCATTAAAACATAAGTGATTCCAAAATTGCTTATTTTTATACAGAAGAGATTGGCTAACTTATTTTGGTGACAAAACAGTATTATAACAATTATAAAAATACCTTAATTTCTTTTATTTCCTTTTTTTGTAAATAAATTGCCTTAATGACACCCAATAAATAATGGGTATAGTTTAAAGTATATATTTTACTAAATGCTTACTATGCTATGTGTCAAATATATGTTAGATATTTTCACTTATTAGCTTATTTAGCCTTCAAACCGAAGCTTTAAATCTTTGACAGAAATAGAAAATGAAGCTTTTAGAAAGAGTAACTATTTTGTCTAAAGGTGCAAAGCTAGGAAACAAACCATTTTTCACACCACAGTGTGTTCCACTAATATATAGAATAGACATCCTTCCCCCTTTTAGTGAGGGGAGACAAAAAATAAAAAGTTAAAAAATATATAGATGATTTTAGGTAGAAACAAAGTGCTACAGAGATAACAGAACATAGCATAAGACTGATATACTTTGGACATTAGTGATGTAGTGGTATTGTAGACAGAGTACTCAGGAAAGGATTTCAAAGAAATAACATTTGAGGTGAGATCTCATGTAATCCAATGGGATCTAATCAGAGGGAGGTACTTCAGATTTGAAGTACTGCAATGTAGCATTTTATTCTTTTTTATTTATATTTTAGTATTTATTTGAGAGACAGAGAGCAAGAAAATGAATGAGTGGGGTAGGGGCAGAAAGAGAGGGAGACGCAAAATCTGAAGCAGGCTCCAGGCTCTAAGCTGTTAACACAGAGCCTGTTTTGGGGCTCGAACTCACTGGAGCTGAAGTTCATGACTGGAGCTGAAGTTGGACGCCCAACCAAGCTACCCAGGAGCCCCTTTTTTAAGTTTATTTATTTTGAGAGGGAGGGAGAGAGAGAGAGAGAGTGCATGTGCTATCAGTGTGCAGCTGGACACAAGGCTCGATTTCAGAATGCATGAGGTCATGAACTGAGCCGAAACCAAGAGTTGAACACTCAACCAACTGAGCCACCCAGGTGCTCCAGAATTTTATTTTTATTTCATTGGGCTTAACTGTTTCATCTGTATATGATTTGTATTCTCAGCAAAAATACAAGTTCCTTAAAGCAGAACTGTATTGTAAATTTCTTTAAAACAACAACAAAAACAAATTCCCATGTGCAGTTAGGACAGGGTAGTCTAGACGCTCTGCTTTTGATTTTTAAATATTCAGGAAATGCCTTTTACTTTCTGGCTTCTGTTTCCATTTTGAAAGTTTCACTAACCATTGGAACAAATCCCTGTTTCTTCCTTTTTTAAAAAAATGCTTATTATTTACTTTTGAGAGAGAGTGCGCACACAAGCAGGGGAAGAGCAGAGAGAGAGGGAGATACAGAATCCGAAGTAGGTTCTAGGCTCTGAGCTGTCAGCCCAGAGCCCAATGTGGGGCTTCAATTCACGAACCTGAGATCACGATTTGACCCAAAGTCAGATGCTTAACCAACTGAGCCCCCAGGTGCCCCATCCCTCTATTTCTTCATCTGAAACTTGAAGGTATGATAGTACTACTATTTGCTCTATATACTTTTACTTGTCATGATGAGAATCAAATAAATAAAGGAGTAAAAGTGAAATGCTACACAAATGACAGTTGTGGGAATACAGATAACTGATGAATATAGATAAGTAGAGGTTTATTGTTGGTTTATGATTTTTAGGATTTAGGATGCTTTGAAAGTAGGTTGATCAGACTTACTAATAATTTAGATGCTGCACTGGAGGGAAAAAGAATCAAGAATGATTCCCTCAAAAAAAGAAAAACCCAAAAGAATTCCCTCAAATCAAGAAATAGATTTTTAAAAAATTTTAAAACTGTTTATTTTTGAGAGACAGAGAGATAGTGAGCAGGAGAGGGGTAGAAAGGGAGTGAGACACAGAATCCGAAGCAGGCTTCAGGCTCTGAGGTGTCAGCACAGAGCCTGACGCGGGGCTTCAACCCACAAGCCATGGGATCATGACCTGAGCTGAAGTTGGATGCTTGACTGAGCAACCCAGGCGTCCCAAGAAATATATATGTATTTTTTTACATTTATTTATTTTTGAGAGAGAGAGAGAGACAGAGTGTGAACAGAGGAGGAGCAGAGAGAGAGAGACACACTCACAGAATTGGAAGCAGGCTTCAGGCTCTGAGCTAGCGGTCTGCACAGAGCCCGACATGGGGCTTGAACCCACAAACCATGAGATCATGACCTGAGCCAAAACTGGATGCTCAACCGACTGAGCCACCCAGGTGCCCCAAGAAATAGATTTCTTAACTGTAGGGAATGATGGCTACCAGAGGGGAGGTGGGTGGGTGGGGGAATGGTTATGGGCTAAATAGGTTTTAGGAATTAAGGAGTGCACTTGTGATGAGTACCAGGTGATGGATGCATGAAATTATGAATCACTATATTGTGCACCTGAAACTAATATAACACTGTATGTTAACCAACTGGAATTCAATAAAATAAAACTTAAAAAAAATGACTCCCTATCTTTTGGATTGAACAACTGGTACTGCATTTTATTAAGATGATTAGAAGAGTAGCAGGTCTGGGACTAGTGTGTAAGGTTGGGGGAAATGGGAAAAATCAGAAATTCAGTCTGCAAAGAGAAATACTTATTAAGTCATATGAAGGGAAAAGTCAAGTTGGTGTTGGAAGTTTAGGGAAGAGGTCAGGGCTGGAGATATAAATTTGGAAAACATCAGCATACAGAGTGTGACTATTCAGAGCACTTTCCTAAGATCAAATCCTAGCTTCACCATTTAAGAGCTATAAAACTGGGATAACAGTAGGGCTAAAATATATACACATGTATATTTAATCACAAACATTTCCTATTACTTATTTTTATGCATTTGAAGAAGCACAACCTTCATGTAATAGTGAATTAAAAAACTACAAAAAGAGTGAAACGTCTGCTTTCTATACCTTTCATTGAAGGAGATATGCATACGAGTTTCTTTTATATTCTTTCAGAGATATATTAAGCACATGCAAACAATGCTTAATATTCGTGAACTTAATTATCTTTTAAAATGTAAATACAAATATTTCATACAAATACTTGATAGAGACTCTTTCATATTATGTTTTTTCACTTAACAATGTACTCTGAGTATAGTTAAGTACTTAAAGCCATGGTTCTAAAAAAAAGGTTAAAAAAAAATACAGCCATGGGTCTAGATGGCATTCCCTAGGGAGAAAATATAACAGAGAAAAAGAAGGTATTTTACTAAAATGAACTTAAACTGTTCATCTAAATTATCAAGTATGATTTAGGGTACTCCATAAAATTTTCAACATGGACAACAAAGTAAAACAGATAGATTTTATATATGGCAAAAATGGTAAATAAGTAGAGTTCTAATATTCTTTGCAGAAATCTATTTTCTATTTGGAAGGAAAAAAATTCTCAGAGCTTTTTTCCTTCTTAGCAAAAAATTGGTTAAGAGAAACGTCTAAAGCATACTCACACAGCTCTTGGTTCAGAAAAGACATCAGTATGAATGTGCATCATTAGGTCCCCACCGGCAGCATATTCCATTACAAAGCAAACATGCTCTTTGGTTTGGAAACATGCAAAAAGGTTCACCAAAAAGGGATGTCTTACACTATTCACAGTTTCAAAAATTCTTTTTTCACACATCAGGCTGTAAGAGAAAATATTTATAAATCAATAGGTTTGTCAAAAAAAGTTCTGGTTGGAAGTAACAGTATTTAAAAATATTACTGAACTCTAAAATAAGCAAAGTTCTTACCGATTAGAACTTTAAAACCATAAAATATGTCTTAGTTTTGCTATAAATGCTTTGAAAAATCTGGTCTATTTGATATGTAAATCTTTAACTGAAATACATTAATGAAAACTCAGGGCACATTGGTGGCTCAGTTGGTTAAGCACTGGACTCTTGATTTTCGGCTCGGGCCATTATCTCATGGTTTATGAGTTGAAGCCGCAAATAGGCCTCCATACTGACAGTGCGGAGTCTTCTTGAGATTCTCTCTCCCTCTGCCCCTCCCCTGCTCATGCTCTCTTTTTCTCTCAAAATAAAAAAAAGAAAAAAAGAAATATATTAATGGAAACTAAAATATATGATTAGAATGACATAAAAATTAGAGTTGACACTGATTGCATCAGAGTAGCACATACAGGGCTACTGGTTAATTAAAAAAGGCTTACTTCAGGGTGATTTTATTGGGAATTGGTGAGAGAATATAGTGACCTAAAGAATCATTTAAAAAATATAAAATTTGTGATGAAGGTAATTTCAAGGCCAGTATTTATTAAGTTATATGCTATGGTATTTAAATATTTTCTCAAATAATATATGAAGTTGAAAGGTAAATGTATGATGCATAAAATTTTAATTTACAAGGCTGACTGGAAAATAAAGAAGTACATAGAGAATTCTATTAATTAACATACTTCAGGGAAGCTCACTGAGAATAATCTAATTTATAAAATCTATAGCAATCACAGGTTTTGCCTTTGTAGCAGCTTTTGGCTCTTATAAGCTGATACCAAGAACAGTGGTCAATCTTATAGACACTGGAACGTTAAATTTGCCTACACAGTAAAAAATACCTTTCTTCCTTTCCTTGAAAATATTTAGTAAGTCAACCTGACTTTAGAACTCAATGTAGAAGAAACCTGGGTAAAATATTATTTAAATACAAATTGGAATTAACTTATTTTAAGCACCTGATCAAAATAAAGATACTAATAACCATTTTATTAACAATTCACAATTATGGGTTTTTTTAAATGTTTATTTATTTTTGGGAGAAAGAGAGAGAAAGAGAGAGAGAGAGCAAGAGAGAGAGCGAGAGAGCGAGCGCGCATGTATAGGGGAGGGGCAGAGAGAGAGAGGTAGAGGATCCAAAGCAGGCTGTGCTGAGAGCATAATGCCCAAAGCGGACTCAAACTCAGGAACCACGAGATAATGACCTGAGATGACATCAGGTGCTTAGCTGACTAAGCCGCCCCTATACTTATGTTTCTAATTAAAATAGGCATTTTTGGGGGGCACCTGGGTGGCTCAGTAGGTTAAGTGGCCAACGTCGGCTCAGGTCATGATCTCTCAGTTCATGAGTTCGAGCCCTGCATCGGGTTCTGTGCTGACATCTCAGAGCCTGGATCCTGCTTCAGAGTCTGTGTCTCCCTCTCTCTCTGTCCCTCACCTGCTCATGCTTTGTTTCTCTGTCTCTCAAAAATAAATAAATGTTAAAAAAAATTTCCATGTTTTTGCTACACAACAGGTATACTCTTTACATGTTTTCAAAATTCTATTTGATTTTTTTTGTCCTAGCAATGTAGTCTGTATACACAAATAAATACTTTATCTTTAAAATTACCTTTTAAAAATAACTCCTTAAAAAACCCAAAAGAAAGAAGAATGGATCTACCTCCCTCTTAACATTAGCCTCTCAAATTTGGCATTTTGAATTTAACAAAAATAATAAAAATCTAAGAAGTGTTTTAATTTTAAAAGTAAAAGCATTAATAATGTTATTTTAAAACACTAAGATCAAAAAACTTGCCTATTTTTATTATTTTATTATTTTTTAATTGTATATTTCCTTAAAAGTTCATGAAATAGTCCAACCTTATTCAAAATTTCAAATTTTATTCCTTCTATCCAGAACATTTCCCTCTAAATTGTCATTTAACTTTTCTCCATATTCCCAAGTATCTTCCTTCTGCCAAAGAGGAGCACAAATCCAGTCTCTTTATAAGGCCTTACCTAAAACCATCAACCCCCCATGAGGTTCCCCTTTCTTTGAGCTGCTGTCTGTACTGTGTAAACTCAAACATATCTAGCCTCTTTATTTACATAACTAATGTACTTATGTCTTATTTCCCTAAGTTACTAGTTCCATCCTAACAGTTTTTGTGAATATCCTTATGTACACAAAGTTCAGTACCTTATGACATGTTCTAGAAACTTAAAAACTTGTATAAATAGTTATTTTGATCACTGGAAAACAACATTGTTAATAAAGTTAAGATCTTAGAATTCAATCGTATTTATATATAGATTTTAAATATAAATAAATATATCTACATATATAATATGTTTAGCTGTGCTTTTGTTCTATGACTGCAAAATGATACTTCCAGCCCTTTTCTGTTATCTTGAAATATGAACTGGTAAGAGAAGGAAGCTGAGTGAGGAGGTACTACAGGGACGTAAATTTATCATTTTTACTCAGGACTGGGCATAAATGGGACTCACAGAGACTGTTCTATGAACAGTAGGTAGAGAATGTAATCTTTGTACATGAATTACATTACTTTGGAGTTAGTCCATAATTTTCGTTTTGAAAAGAGGTTGATTTGGAATTTTCTATGATCTATCTTTTAAAAAAGGCAGTTTTTAAAAGTAAAATAATAAAATCCAGACTAGAGAAAGAAAACATCAAAAGAAAAACTGTCACTAAGTAGCATTAAATATTTTGGAAACATTGATTTAAAGCAAAAGTTGTAATATGTAATAACGTTGAATTCTACGGATCTATCAAAAGGATGAATTAGGAAGAGAATATAAAAGATTCTGCTTACTTATTAGTTTATTTACTATTCAGAATTACAACTTATATATATTACTTTTAAAAACATGTTGATTTTTTAATTTTATAAATTATTTTTTCTTGACTTCATCTAATTGCTCCCCCCACCCTCTTTTTTTTGAGAGAGAGAGAGAGAGAGAGAGAGAGAGGGAGGGAGGGAGCGAGCGAGCAAGCGTGTGAGCAGGGGAGAGGGAGAGAGAAAATCTTAAGCAGGTATCAAGCCTGTGTGGAGACGGAGGCGGGGCTCGATCTCACAGCTGTGAGATCATGATGTGAGTCAAAATCAAGAGTCGAATGTTTAACTGACTGAGCCAGCTAGGTTCCCTAATTGCTCCTTTTTGCTGCCTTCCTCAAATTTTTATAGAGATTTTCCATTTCTGTTTTTATACCTACTGGAAGTTATTTTACTTCCATGTTATGGAATACGTGGATTTATAACTGAAGTTAGGTAAGGATCACTCCTCAACTTTTCACCAAGACTGGACTAATTTTCAGTAAGAGTAAACAGCCTACAGTCTGGCAAAAGCTACATCCTCAGATCTGGACATTCTTCATTAATAATAATATTAATGTTATTCTGTTAGATTTAATTAGAAAGTGTTCTTCTGTAAAGACTTGGCTCAAAGTAGTAACAATGTAGCAGAAAGCTATACAAATCATCGGGATTAACAGAGGTAGCTGGAAAACAATGAATTTACTATTCACAGATCTGGAATAAAGGAAACACTGTTCCATAAAAGAAAAATATTTGACCCATCTATTATTGCAGTTATAAACAAACTGACAAGAGTAAAGGCTTGCTTTAACCAACTACTTCTGTAAGATAAAAATATATTTCTAAACCTATCACATGATGCACAGAATATTGCATAAATGTTCAGCATAATCCTCTCTGAATAGTTTTACATATCAAGAAAGAGTTTATTTTGATGTAATTGAGGGATATGAATAACAGGTAAAAAATAAACAGGCAAATCCAAAGGGAAATATTTTTTACATAAAGGAAAACTTCATTCTCAAGATCTATTCCTAATTCTGATGGAAAAAATATTAACAATAGTGATTTGGTGTGTGTATGCATGTGTGTGTGTGTGTGTGTGTGTGTGTGTGTATACACACACTTAATGGCATTTAATATAATTTATTAAGGCAAGCATTACCAAAAAAATATGTATTAAAACATGCAGGTCAACTGAGGTTTAAAGGTGTTCAGTGAATTGCTCTGGGGTTAAATCCTTAATTAAGGAACAACCAGAAGTAGAAAAATCAGTCTTCTCATTCTTAGTACCAGGCTCTTTTCATATCCAGGGCTGTCTTCTATTAATATCAACTGATGCTTCCAAGGAACGTCAAATGGAAGTCTATTTCTGTAATAAATATGCCACCTGTGGGTTGCCTGGGTGGCTCAGTTGGTTGAGCATCCAACTTCGGCTCAGGTCATGATCTTGTGTTCATGGGTTTGAGCCCCATGTAGGGCTCTGTGCTGACCGTGTGCTGAGCCTGGAGCCTGCTTTGGATTTTGTGTCTCCCTCTCTCTGCCTCTCCCCTGCTTACGCTCTCTCTCAAAAAAAAAAAAAAGTTAAAAAAATTAAAAAAGAGCATGTAAATATGCCACTTGTTATACAATAATTTTGTCTTTGGTCACCCTGTTAAGATAGTCTTTTTAAAGCATATTCTCTAACCTAATTACAGTACTATTCCCAAAGTCCTTGCATTTTAAAAATTGTATATAAAAATGTATCAATATCAATTTATATTTATTAAACCCAGAAAGGTAAGATGCTCTGGTCAAAACATACTATTTTAAGAAAAATGAAAGAAAAAATAGATATAGGTACATTTTATAAAGCAGAATATATTAACCATTCAATTAAGTCAGATTACCTGTAAAAGACATTGTATTACTTCTGTAATATGAAATGGGAAATAGTATTGCCCGACCACAGATGAGTAACAATTCCTATTCCATATAAACGCTTTAACATCTCCAAGTATTAAAAACTTAACAGAATTAATTTAAACATTTCATCATTTTTCCTTGGTACACACTCAGTAAACTGTCACAAGGAGAAGTTGACTAGAAAGAAAAACAATAATGCCTACCTTATGTCAAGTACAGATATGTCAATTTAGTTTCTTCATGTTTACAGAAATGGAAAGTTTTGTTGTTATAAAATATACATTAATTTTCATGATCTTATACTAAAACGTCAGAAAAATAAAGTTTCATTAAAAAAAAAACTAACCTGTCTACTTCATCTCGAGCCACAATGTCTCCTTTCTTTAAGGCTTTTATAGCAAACATCTCATTTGTGTGTTTATATTCAGCCAAAAGCACCTGTAATGAGATTAAAATAGGTATTTTCTATCTGAGTTATTACTTTTGAAGTCATTCCAAGAAAACTTAAAAAGATTACCTTTCCAAAATGTCCTCTACCCAAGACAGCACAACATCTGAAGTCTTGTAGATTAAACTGAAACATCTGTTGAGATCTGAAAACAGTACGTCAATTAAAAATAAGGCAAAAATATGGGCCCAAACATGTATTAGCAAAGCTGTGTATATATTCTTCACCTTCTATCCTCAAGTTCTCGAATACCACTGTATCCTAGGCTTGGCTGAGGAATATCAGGCTCATATTCAGATTGAGATTTTGGAAGTATACTATTTCTGTCATTCTCAATAGCTAAAAGAGCTTCTGAATCCTGTAAAATATTAAATACTCATTAAATCATAGAAGCATTAAGAAAACAACTTATTTGGTAAAGATGAAGTTTAAAAATGTCAAAGTCAATAAAAATATTAGTGAGAAAAGTAAAATTCAGATACTGAACATTTCGTCTTAACAGTTGTTAATTCTACATCACACCTAAAAAATTTAAAAATGCACACATTACTGTCACTTTCAATGCATATTCTGAAATCATGTTAACCAAGTTAGAAGATGAAGAGTGTTTGAGGCAACATATCCTCTAACATCAACCATGGTCCTATGCTTTAAGCTTCAGCAGCCTATTCAATCTCTACTGGCCCATGAGCATCCAGAGGTTTTATGTTTCACTGACAAGAAAACACAAAAACATAGTTCACATGGGCAACTTTTAATTGAAATGGTAATTCATTTGGCGAAAAGGAATATACAAGGTTTAAAATGCCTTGCCTGTCTTGGTGTATCCGAATCCCTTAATTCAGCAGATTCATCTATCTCTCCAAGGGAAGAATCACGTGGTGGGGCCGGAGGAGGTTCAGGTTCAAGATCAAAGTCCAATTTGGTTACTGTAGAATCACTTATAGAAGACAAAGCAATTCACCAAAAACAGTAATCAAAAGTATACATTTTAAATAGCTTTCAAATTAAAGCAAACAATTTTATTTTGAATTTTTTTTTAAAGTAGAACTAATTTCAAAATACTGTTTGGAAAAAATCAGATTTTTAATAGACCCACTGTAAACAGTATGCATGAATGTTGCAGTCACTGTTATAAAAGCGATGCTTAAAAATCTTAGACACATACCCAGCTGGAGGTGCGAGTTCAGGGATGCGTACATCAACCACTGGCACTGTAGCAGGCACGGGAGCTTGAGGGCTAAAGGTGCCAGAATGATTTACTGTTGGAATGGCTCTTCTCACCAGCCTTCCCCAAGTGGCAATATTAATATTCATTTGAGGAGCTCTGAGAAATGTTTTGCCTGTGGATATTGTAAGTAAAGAAAATAGAATAAGTAATTTTTTATATATTACCAAAAGCCACAATTTGAAAATTCATTTTCATTGGTTTACAATTTATGAAGAACAAACAAAATTTGTCACTTAAAAATAGGTAACTATCTGTTATTAAAGCTAGTGCAAAATAGTGAAAATAGTTTTAAAAATAAACAGGAAAGCACTTCTTTTTTTTTAAGTCTAGGGATGATACGTGGCTAAGTTTTAAAAAAGAATTCTCTAAAAATAAAAGAATTATCTTTTAGAGATACTAACTGTATTTATGGATGATTCAATACGAGGTCTAGGTTTGCTTCTTATAATCTGACAAAGTAGTATGTGGATGGAATACAGTGAAACAAAGCTGGCCATGAGGTGAGTGCTATTGAGACTGAGTGATGGTGAGTCTATTAAAGATGTTTTAAATATTCCTTAATAAAAAGTTAGAAATGAACAAATAAAAGGAAAACAAAAATCAAAGTTGGGTATTACTTTTAAATGTAGATTTTCCATATTTAAGAATACACCAAAAGAAACTATATTTGATTCCTTAGTAACTACCTTGTTGTTTTGAAAAAATTTTCTTTTGTCTTTGGAGTTTAGGTCTTCTTTCAATAACTGGATTAAAAAAGGTAACCTGTAGTGAAGAAAATTTAAGTTGACATGAATATAGCTTTGGATTTATGCTTCATGAAATTCATTTAACTTCTAAGTACTGAAAACTTGAGAATCTTAGATATAATTTAAGCCCAACTTCTCATTTTCTAGGTGAAAAAACAGACCTAGAGAGGATAATGATTTGTCTTAAGGTAATACACTCATGCCGTAGTAGAGTTGAGACAAGGATTCAAGTTGTCTATTGTTCAACCTAATTCTCTTTCTACTTCTATGTCATGATGCCTACATACATAATTCCAATTATAGTGATGCACATTTATTAAAATACATTTATTACCTCTGCAAATAAAGTACCCTGTGGTTCCAAATAGAGACACATGCCATGCCGCTGGTTGTCTAAAAAATCTTCTAACCTCAGAAATTTTACAGCACACAGAGATCGCCAATCACGCCAATAAACTGAAATTTCCAGTTCACGTGACTAGGATAATTAAAAAAAATAAAGATAACAGAGAAGACATGATTGGACACACACTTGAATAAAATATTACAAAAAATATAAAATACAAATACAATAAACAAAGATAACACACACAAAAGGTGCACTATTTTAAAGAGTGCTTTGTAATGTTTCTCTACGTTATTTCAACAAACATATATTTTAACTCCAAGGAAGAATTTATAATCCCACGATCTCTAGCTAAGACATTCCTTTTATATAGAATATATAACTGGGAACGACCAATACAGATGAATAACCACAGAGACTCTTTGCCATGTAACAGTTTCAGTTTTTCAGATTTTCCTCCTCCACTTGGTATCACTTGCTGTGCTACGGCTTAAAGACCTCAGTGCTCTCCTCAAAGAACCCATTTCAAACTGTCGTATTTCCTTGCCCCCATGCTGAATTAGGGAAAGGTCTACAAACAACATTTATCCTGCACTTACAGTGTGCCACACGTTGTGCTAACCACTTTAAAGTATTAGATCATTTAATCTTCAGAAGAATACCACCAGGTAATAGGACTAGTGATAGCAGGGGTCTATGCAGATAGGGGGCAAAAGGGAAATTCAGAATAAGTTTATACAAAAAGATGTTCATTTATTACAAAATCCCCCCTTGTCCTCCCTGCAAAAGGCAGCAAGTTAGCAACAAACTGAATGTCCAAAAACTAGAGACAAGTTTATTATACAATATCCATATCAGGGAATACTCTATAATCATTAACAATAATGCTTATGTGGAAAAACATACTTAAGCCTTTAATGACTATTTTTATTATTATTAATTGTAGAGAGAGAAGGCACATGTGCATGAATAGGAGAGAGGGGCAGAGAGAATCTCAAGCAGGTATCATGCTCAGTATGGATGCCAATATGGGGTTTGATCCTATGACTTGGGGATCATGACCTGAGCCAAAATGGGTAGTCAGATGATCGACCAACTGAGACACCCAGGTGCACTTTTTTTTTTTTTAATTTTAGAGAGGG